>JANHZT010005362.1:46593-63137 GCA_032468215.1 Stegonotus admiraltiensis
GGCCCAGAAGGCCTGAAAATCAGCTGGCTGGCACACACATGCATGCCGGAGCTGAGCTCGCGTGCCCACCGATATGGCTCCGCATGCCACCTGTGGCAGCCGTGCCATAGGTTCGCCATCACGGCTCTAGTATGATTGATTGATTGATTGATTGATTGATTTCCCTCCTTTGTTATTTTTGTTTACAAATAACTCAAGGCAGTGAACATGTTCAACACACCTTCCTCCTCCTCCTATTTTCCCCATAACAAGAACCCTGTGAGCAAGTTGGGCTGAGAGTGAGTGGCTGGCCCCAGGTCACGCAGTTGGCTTTTGTGGAGAAGACAGCACTTGACTCATGGTCTCATGCTTTCTAGGCCCTAACCACTAGGCCAAATGGGCTCTCGGTCTTCTGGCTGCTCTGAAAACTACCCCACCCCACCCCACCCCACCCCGGTTGTTTTGTGGACATGGTGTGATGTAGAAAAGTTTCTTTGCTAGGACTGCTGCTCCCGACTGAGCCAGGCTGCAGCCACCACCACCCCCATCACGGGGGCAGAGCCAAACCCAGCACCGAAGCCCCCTCCCCACATCTGCTGAAAGGGCAGTAATGATGCCTGTCAGGTGCCTGAGGTGCTCTCCCCCATCCCTTCAGTTCTGACCTTGGAGCGCATCGATCACGAGGACTTGAGCCAGCACACCCTCAAGATCGCTGACTTTGGCCTGGCATGAGACTGGCACAAAATCACTAGGATGAACGCAGCTGGCACTTATGCCTGGATGATGCCAGAGGTCATCAAGCATTCTACCTTTTCCAAGAGCAGCGATGTTTGGAGGTGACCAGAGGAGGGAAAGGCAGGGGAGGAGGACACCCCTTTTCTGCAGCAGGGCAGAACCGGGGCGGAGGGGCTCTTCTCCGGAGGAGATTCTGCACAGCCTCTTGGTCCAGAGTGGTGGAGCAGAGGTTTGGGCCACAAGGGCCACAAGCCACTGATGCCTGCAAAACTATGCTCTGGGTCAGGTGCCCAAGTGCTCTTTTGCCAAACGAGCGGGTGGATCCCAGAAGGCTGCAGGGCTCAGTCAGATGGGGGTGGAGGCAATCCAGTTTCCCAGCTGGAGATAACGGGGTCTGCCTGCTGCTGTGTTCATGTGCTCGTCCATCTTCCCAGCTTTGGGGTGCTGCTCTGGGAGCTGCTCATGGGCAAGGTGCCCTACTGCGAGATTGGCACCCTTGCAGTGGCCTGTGGTGTGGCCATTAATAAGCCGATGCTGCCCATCCCCTCCATGTGTCCTGGACCCTTTGCCCACCTCCTGGAAGGTGAGAGAGAAGCTCCTAGCTGTGGAAGGGCACTGCCAGTTCTGGGTGGGGTCTCCCTCTCCCTACTATGCAGGAAAGGGGAAGGGCAGGGCAGCCCTCTTCCTCTGACATGGTCCCTTTCCCTGCCCCTCTCTATGCCAGCTGCTGGTCTTATGTCCAGCTCTGAGGCCAACATCCAGTATGCTCTTGAAACAAATGTGGTCCACCTGGCAAAACTGGGCCATAGCATTTGAGCCCCCCTCCCCTCCACAGGGGCTGCCCTCACACATTAAGCCTGGCACTTTCCTTGGCTTTGCTATGCAGAATGCTGGTGCCAAGACCCCCATGCCCAACTGGGACAGCTGGTGGCCATAGAGCAGTCGTCCCTCTTCCAGATGCCCCTGGGTCCTTCCAGTCACTGCAACAGGACTGGGAGATGGAGATTGCGGGGCTCTTCCGTGATCTGCACACCAAGGAGAAGGTGAAACCCACCCACCCCATTCACCATGCCCTGCCTGAGCCTGGAGGAGCCCAACTGGGCCTTGCCAGCCCCAGAGTTTAGGTCGGGCAGCGCTGATGGAATTGCAAGGGGAAGGGCTGGAAAGCTGCCCAGCAGCGTGTGGTTCTCCACCCTGCGCCCCTGACCTAGGTGTGCCCCTTGCCCCCAGGAGCTGGGAGGAGGAGCTGCTGTGGGCCATGAAGGAGCACCGGACACAGGAGGGAGAGGAGTTGGCCGAGTGCGAGATTGCTGTGGTGGAGCAGGAGCTGAGCCTCCGGATGCTGCAGCTGGGCCAAGAGAAGCCCGGATCAAGAGCCATAAGGGGCACTTGCAGCGCTCCCGCCTCTGGCTGTGAGATGCGAACCACATCAGCCTCCCTTCAAGTGAAGCCGGGGTCATCAGCCCCTCCACCCTGGGTGGGAGGTAGGCAGGAAGCACTAGGCAGCGGTGGCTGAGTCGCTTCTCTCTCGGCTCGTCTAGGCTTTGAGCACAAGATCACAGTGCAGGCGGCCCCCAGCCTCAATCGGTAGAGAGGGCTAGTGGCCCCCAGCCCCCCAGGGAGCCCTGGCTTCATCCCACACCTGCGGGCCATTCTCCATGAGTCCCACAGCCACCGGATCTGCTCTTGGAAGGGCCAGCGCTGCAGA
Organism: Stegonotus admiraltiensis; assembly: GCA_032468215.1. Classification (NCBI taxonomy): domain Eukaryota; kingdom Metazoa; phylum Chordata; class Lepidosauria; order Squamata; family Colubridae; genus Stegonotus; species Stegonotus admiraltiensis. The sequence continues at coordinate 49,016 of JANHZT010005362.1, forward strand.
CACCTGTATGTCAGGCGGAGCAAATGTTTCCAAGGGGCAGGTGGGAGAGACCCAGGGAAGGAGCCACCACAGGGCCCCGCTTGCTATGCTGGGAGTCTGGCAAAGTTGGCTTGGCCACTTTGGAGGACGGAGGTTCCATTGATCAAAAGATTCCTCCAGTTCAGCCAATGCCCTGAGGATCCGGTAGAGCTGCGACTCCCTGAAGCCCCCAGGGAAGGTGATTGGTGCCAGGGGGGCAGAGGACCACCTCTCAAAAGCTGCTTCCCCATCCCTAGTTTTGCAGTGACCTCCTTGGACGGAAACCAGATGTGGGGCTGAAGCAGCTTGGCCAAGGAGGAGGAGCCAGTGGGGTCCAAGAAGAAAGGGTGGACAGCGGGACCGAGCTCCACAGTCCATAAACAGAGACTCGATGGGGAGGACAGGTATGGGGCTCCCTGGATGGCACCCAGAAGCCTTGCCGGAGAGGCTGGAAGTGAGCAGTGGCAGACCGAAGCCGCTGTGACAGGATGTCCCGTGTGGGACAGCCTGGGATGGTCATGCGTATGCTTTCCTCACCTGCACAGGCTGAAGTCCCTGGCCCAAGGCAGTAAACAGTGGTCATCCAGCACACCCAACTTGGGCAAATCCCCCAAGCATGTGCCCCTGGCAGTGGGCTTTGCCAGCCTCATGGGAATGCTAGGCTGCTCCCGTGTTCCCCCTACCCCAAGAGCTGGGCTGGAGGATGTGGCAGGCAGAGCCACCTTCTGCACCCCTTTCCCCAGAAGCCGAGAGCCGGTCCCCCAGGCACCAATTTCTGGGCATAAGCAGGGTGCCTCGGAACGGCTGCATGGCCCTTTTGCAGCCCTTAACTTAAGGGCCTGGGGTAGTTGCCATGGATTTGGTCCTGCACTTCTTTGCGGTTCCCCTGTCCCTGCTGGACTGTCCAAGAATGGAAGTCCGAGTTGGGTTGATCAGCAATGATTTAAATGATTGATGTTTCCAAGATGGATGAACTGGAGCAGGGGAAACCTCAGTGGAGGCTGGAATGAATAGGGGCTCCTCACTGTGCTTCCTTCCCCACATCTCAGCTTTAGCAGGACAGGGTGGGGGAAAGGGAGAGGGGTGTCTAGAGCGGCTGCCTGGGGAGCTGTGCCGGTCATGCCACAAGATCTGTCTTCCTTTGCATTTGCCTCCCTCAGAAGAGCTACCGAGAAGGATGGCAAACTCCAGCCATGACCAGCCACTCTCACTCCTGGGAGCCTGGCTGCAGCTGCTGCCACCCGCTGCCGAGGAACCCAAGCAGGTTTCAGCCATGGGGCATCGTGGCTGCCGCAGTGACCTCGTCCTGCTGGGCTACACATTGATTTTGGCTTCCATCGTGCTGGGCATGGAGCTGGCCGAACTGGCAGGCGATGAGCTGAGGCTACCCCCACCTCCCGGGCCACCCAGTAGCGTCACCCTACTGCCCCTTTTCTGACTGCAACTCCACCAAATTGCTTCTGCCCTCTGACATGGATTATGCCCCCCTGGACGAGCAGCCCTCACCCCCAGAAAGCCCCGTCTGCCTTCCCCAGTGGAGTCCCCTGGTGGGCATGGCAGTGGAGGGCTTCGAGAAGCACCCCTACTAGCCACTCGCCCCCACCCACATGAGTGCCACACAGGCCCTCAGCCAAGCGTACTGCCAGACACCATCCGAGGGAGCCTCCCAGCAGGGTCCTGGCCATACAGGTGAGCATCAACTGCAGGCAGGGTGCGGGCTAAAAGGACACAAGGCTGATGACTGCAGAAATGAATCCTGGGCATGGAGGGGCTTCCCAGGGGTCTTCCTGACCTATCCTGGCTCTGGGAAGAAGGTGGGGATGTGGGGCTGTTGGCAGTTCAGAGGCTAAAAATGAACCACCTGGCTGCTTGGAGGCAAATACAGTAACTCGGTAGGGAGTAGGGATCAACTTCCACACAAAGCAGAGCCCCACCCCACCCCCCGGCCGCCATCTTGCTTTTCTCCCTCCAGGCTGCTAGGAAGCCCTGCCTTTTCCAGCTTCCCTAGATCCTTACTTGGTCACCACTGTCCTGGTGGTGAGCAAGGACTCAAAGCAGTTCAGTCCAAGTGCCACTGCAGTGCAGCCTCCACAGACACTGGCCTTTGCACCCCAGCTTGGACCGACCTCACCTGGACCCCTGGAGGTTCATCTCCCCGGCCTGAATCCTGAGGGTGACCCTCTCCCTAGGAACTCCTGAGTCCCGCCAGACCCTTCTGGACATGGATGTGGGCGGGCAGCCTCAGGACAGCATGGTGGCCCTCTGCCAGGCTCAGCCATGTCTGTGCAGCCTGCAGGCTGACATTTCTCCCTGGCCCCAGGAGGACCCTCTGCACCCCAGGACATCCTTGGGAGGCGGAGGGAATGGGCCGGCTGTGGGATCCAGGCTCCCTGAGGGGAGCTTGTGTCCAGGAGGGGATGCTGGGCTGACCGACCAACTGGAGGCTGCTGGATTTTGGGGCTTCATGAGCTGAGCTTCTGTGATTGATTGTTTTTAAAGAAAAGGTGTGTTTGAGAGGACAGTGCCTGCCTGACATGCTTTTGCTGGGTTCCTGCCTCATTTAAGAAGGGGCAAATGCCATTTTGCGATGGCCCCTTTGCCCTTGCTCTGAACAGCAGTATCCGTATTGCATGATCTTCCTACAGGCTTCAGCCTCCAACAGCCCTGCCGGGTAGGCTCACTCAGCTGACTGAAGAGCTCCCAGTCCTTCCCTTTCTGCCCTCCCTCAAGCTTTCTGCCCATATTTGTCTGGTGAGTTTAGATTTCTAAGTGCAAAGCAGAAATTGGTTTCACTTTCCAAGGAGGCCTCTGAGCCCCCCTAAATCAAAGAGGCTTTCCTAGGAAATAAAACACAGGAGCTACAGCCGAAGCTCGCAGGACCTTCCAGAGAGGGGAGCGTGGCATACCTGGGCAGACCCCCTTAGCCAGCCTTCTGTGAGAAGGCTCCCCATGCCAAGGGTAGATCCTGCCCCGAGAAATGAGATGGCTACACTGAGACAAACTGCTCCAATCACAGAGCCATTGTGGCAGGGTAGCCAGGAAACACCCAACTCCCAGGTTCTGGGTATGTAGGAGGGCTGCACCTTCACCCACACACAGAGGAAGCCTGGCTGCCTCTTCTGAATGCCTAACCCCAACCGGGGCTTCAGCATCGCAGAAGGCAGCAGTCAAAATTGGGCCTTTTGCTAGTACTTGCAAGTGGGGGTGAAGGTAGCCAGGAACTGAGCAATGGAGAGCAGGCCTTTGTTAGCCCTTCTCCCAGTTAGCATTGCTGTCCTCTGTATGGCCCTGGCCCAAGGAAGCTGCGCCCCATTTCCCCCTCCCCTGCCAGCCCCAAGGCCCTTCCTGCATGGTTGCCAGAGGGCGAGGACCAGCCTGTTCCTTCAAACAGTCTGCTGTTTGGCTGAAGAAACCCCAATTCACAAGGGAGAACCAGGGGTGAAATGCTCCCGGTTCAGACCGGATCGTCCAATCTGGTAGCGATGGCAGTGGGTTGTTCAGAGAACCAGTAGCAAAAATCCCTGCCTCCCACCCACCACCATGCCCACCTGAGCCACGTGATCATCAGAGGCTTTTTTTTAACTTTTAAAAGCATTTTTTCCTTCTGCTGAAAAAATGCTTTTAAAAGTAAAAAAAAAGCCTCTGATGATCAAGCAGCTCAGCTGGGATCATCAGAGCCTTTTAAAAGTTCTTTTTCTACAACCTCTTCAGCCAAAAAAATAAAAGGTTTTTTTTTCTTTTAAAATCAAAATGCCCACCTGGTCACATTACCCCACCACCAAGCCACGCCCACAGAACCGGTAGTAACAAATTTTACATTTCACCAATGGGTCTGCCCAAACGTTTTCTCCCCATCAGCACTAAGAGGAGGCTGGGTGGGAAGCCTGTGGCAGCCCCTCTCCCCGGAACTGATTTATTTAGGTGGTCAGGAACCACTTTGTGGATCCAGAGAGATTTTGAGAAGCTGATCATCTTATGGCACAAACCAGAACCAGAGGCTGGGTTTTAGGCCCAGGGAGGGGAATGGGTTGTAGATGGGAGGGGGACCAACCAGGCAGGACAAATCTCCCCTCCAAGGGCTACCCAGAAGCAATTGGGCAGCCAGAGCAGAAGGGTGGGGGAGAACCACAACACAAGCATTTTCCTGCCAGGTGAGGTGCTGAGTGTGAGAAGGAAGGAAGCAGCAGGTGCTCCTTCCTCTCTAGAAAACCCTGCTGCTCTTTGCGCGCGCGTGTGTGTGTCTGTCTGTGTGCGCCAAGGGGAGTTCGGGGGCTGCTCCATCCACTTGGCCAAAAGAATGCTGTGTTCACCCCTTCGTGGTGGGGAGGGGTGATGGCCATAGCCCCAGAACCCTCTGGCTGCTCCCTTCGTTTTTACCCCTCTCTCCTACTTCCGAGGAAAAACCTCCAGGACGCGGAGCCGTGAAAGGCACCCACGCCAGTCCAGAAGCCCCTCCTTGGAGCCTGTCGAAGATCCCGCTTGCGCCCGGCCCGTCGCCTTTGTGCCCTTTCCCATCCCAAGAAAGCACTCATCGTCCCAGAAGCGTTTAGCAAAAAGACACTACATTCTCCGGGTTGCTCGGAGTCAAGCGGTCTCTGGAGAGCATCGCGGATTCCCGGATCTTGGACGCAGCTGAGGCTTCGATCAAGGCCCGGCCCGGCCAGACGGGAGGGGGGGGGTGGCAGGTCCGTCCTACGCGGTCACCTCCTTTTCGCGCTGGTGGCAGCGGTTGAGTTTCATTTCCGTCAGCTGGATGTAGCGGAGGACGCTGGTGTCTGGAGGGGGGAGGGGCCGTGAGCGCGGAGGGGGGCTCCGCCGGATGGAAAGTGCCCCCCTCCCGCTTCCCTGCGACGTGGCTTGGCCCCCTTCTTGCCCGGAGCTGGAGCGGCGGGGGCTCGGGGCCAGCGTTCCCGAGCGGCCCGCCCAGAAACCCACCTGCGGGCTGGCGGCCCTTGGCCTCCTTCAGGTAGAGCAGGGCCTTGTCGCAGTCGCCCAGGTGGTAGAAGGCGACGCCCGCGCGGTACATGGCTTTGAAGTTGCCCTTCTCCTTGGCCAGCACCTTGAGGCAGTATTCGCGGACTCGCTCGTAGTTCACCAGCTCGGACTGCAGGAGGCAGGCTGCGGGGAAGAAAGCGGAGGGCACCGACACACCCCGAGCTCGCCTTCGCTGAGCCTCGGCCGCACCCCCCGCGCTTGATGCAGCCCGGGCCGATGGGCACCTCAGGCCGCAGCCAATGGGGGGAGGGGGGAGGGGAGGTGCGCGCGCCGCACTCCTCCTGCCCCGCAGCGAGGCTGTTGTAAGGCTCCCGCTTTTTCCCAAGATTAACTCTTTGGGATTAAACTGGGGTGGGTCTACTTCCTCCTCCTCCTCCTCCTCTTCAAACGCTACGCTCTTTCCTTCATTTTGTCGTTTCTCTTTCTTCTCGGAGACAAAAGCACAAAGTTGTCGAAGTTCATTTCGGGCTACAAATCCCACCTGAAACGGCCCAGCTGAAGGCTTCCGTTCTGCACACCAAGAACGCAACCGGAAGTGCAGCTCTAGCCGCCGCTCTCGCTTCTCCCAGGGCTCGGCGTGGCGAGAGGGTCCACGGGACCCGGAGGACCCGGAGGAGACCTCGCGGGGCTGCCGGTCGCTGAGAAGGCCCTCCATCCCGCACCGCTGGTCTCAACGCAAGGACGACGGGCCGGGAGCCGTCGCCTGGCGCTTTGGGGCGCGGTTGTGAGGTCAAGCAAGGGAACGGCGCCTCAGCGCTGAAACGCCCCGGGGGCCTTTGCGGCTCTTTGGGCCAATTGGGCGGCCTTGGCCCATCGGGGGCGGGGGGCGGGGGGGGCTAAAGGTACAGGGAGCAGCTTGGCTCCATTGAAAGGAATACCTGATGACATTAAGGAGAAAAGGCTACCGGGAAAAAAACATGTTTAATTGGCATTCAATGACCAAATGGCAAGATTAAGTTCGGCGGCCCCTTTTCAGGCTTTGCAGAATTCCAGTTGGCCGCAGGCAGCGCTTCCCTGGGCGTCGGCGGGCAATAGAGGCCCCTTCCACAGTGCTGGGAGCCGCGTCTGACTCTGAAGGGCTCTCCCCAGCTGGGCGGGCGGGGTCGGGTTTTTCTACTCCCGGCCTGGGGCCTGGACTACGCGGCTTCCTCCTCCCTCCCACCTCGGCGGCGGGGGCGGGCTCTTACCAGTCAGGCTATCGTAGCACTCCATCTCGGTGCTGTCTGCCTGCTCCCGCTGCTCGGCGGACAGGCGACGACGGGCGACCAGCGAGCTGCTCTTCGCAGCCGCCGCCTCGGCCTCCCCCTCGGCGGCCAAAGGTTCCAGTCCTTTCAGCTGCAGCAGGGCTCGGTGGTACTTGCCGATGGCTTCTCGGAGCTTCTTCTGCTTGTAGCAGCGATGCCCCTCCGCCTTGAATTCCACCGCCCGCTGGAGCTTGGCTTCCAATTCCACAGCCGCGGCGCAGCGGTTCCGGCAGTCCCCTTCGCCCGTGCCCAGCACGAAGGAGGCCCCGCCGGCCTCCGGGCAGCTCTGCTGGTACGGGCTGCGCTCCTCCATCCTCGCCTTCACTGGCCGAGACTCATGCCTAGCTCAACGCCTGCTTCCGGCGGACGGGGAATTGGCAGAGAGGCTGGGCGTAGAGGGAGGGATGCGGGCAGAGCCACGAGCGCCGCTTCAGCACCGCGGATAGCGCACTAGCGCATTGTGGGAAACTCCTCCCGCCTCAGGACCAGCAGCCTGACCTCGCACGGCTCGGGACTGAATCGGGAGAGGCGGTTCCAGGCAGCACCCCAGTGGGTGGGTGAGTTAGCACCTCTTGCCTGCCTCGGAGACTTGCTCGACGCGAGGCTCCAGGGATTTCCAAGCTGGACTCTAGATCGGGTTTCCCACAGTTTGAAGGGAACTGCTGGTCAGACAGCTGGCTAGGCTGAAGTTGGCTTGAGAGGCATTGTGAGGAGCCAGTCAACGGGGGGGGGGGGGTTGTATTAGCAGCAGCACATAATGGAGGGCTCATGGCTACTAATGAATTTATGTCGAAATGGCGTGTAAGCTGCTTGGAATATCATTGGAGTAGGAGAATTCAAAGCCTGGGATGCCCTCCAGCATGGTCAGCCGGTAGCCACAGCAGCAGCAGCCACCCCCAGTCCCTCTGGGCCCTCAGCTGTGAAGCCTGGGCCCCACACTGCAACTGTCTCCTGGGTCCTGCCAGCTCCATGGGAGGGAGAAGTACCCCATTTTTCTGACCTCAGAAGCAAGAGTGTCTTCACGAGAATAAAACACTTTATTAGACATATGAAGTCCCTTTGCATACAATCTCTTTTTTTTTTAGTCATGGGGGGGGGATTGTGCAAGACTCAAGACCGCAGAGAGAGGGTGGGATAGACAAATGGACGAGGATGAAGTGAGAAAACTTTATGTATGAAGGAAGAAAAGGAGAGAAGGGGTCCCCCACCCTCTTGAGCCTAGAGTCACACCTGGGACAATGCTTGGCTTTCTGCACTCCCAGTTCAAATGTCATCCTGGCATCCCCCTCCTTCATTGGATGGGATCCCCCAGGAAGCAGCTCAGGAACTTAGAGGCAGCAATTGCAGGGTTGGTGCTGACACAAAGCTTCCGTGGCCTGGAGTATTTCAGGAAGATGGCACGAAGGGAGGCATTGGCCCCCTGCAAAACCGCCTTGGCCATGTACGGGAAGACAGCCAACAGCTCGGCCTCACTGTGAGGAGAGAGGAGTGGTTGGAGGGCACTTATTGACTGAACCCATCCTTGGTCGGTTACTGTTCAAAGGCACAAGTCCCTGCGGTTGGGGGGACAGCCAGGGTCCTGCCTCACAGGGCTGCAGCTGACCTACAGTGTCCTGAATGGGGCACAACTGCACAGATGTAACCAGGCACCCCGTGGGGCACGAGAAATCTGGTGCCATGCAAGAATTGGGGCAGCAGCCACACCTGCAGTTCCCATGCCCTCTGGGCAGATGAAGGAACATGCAGTCTCACATCCAAGAGGTTGTGCTTTAAAAAGCTGGGAAATGAGGGAGAGACCCCAAATTATTTGCACCTCTGCTATTTCTCATTGACATTACCTCCGTACCTTGTTCATCATACCTGTACACGTGGAACTTTGGAAAATATTCCTGAAGCACATCCATGTCTTGGATTCTGGCTTCCCATGACAGCCGGTGTGCCAGAGACAAAGCCGCAAAGCACAACTGAGCGGGCTCAAAGCGCAGGCAGTCCACCTCCATCAGAGATGCTTCCAGGAAATAGAGGGCCAAGAACTGGACCTGAACAGGCATGGGGAGAGGGAGAAGAGGATGCTTGCTGCCTCCCCCCCACACACTCCAGGACTAAGTCACTGGGGGGGGGTCCTCTGGGTCTGCACAGGTACATCTCTCTCTCTCCTGCCCTCCCACAAGGCCAGGGACCTTGACCCAGGGACCGCTTGGGAACAGCAACTGGTGACCCTTCAGCTGGTTCTGGGCCCTGGCCAGCTCACTTGGGGACCTTTACCTCCAAGGTGCAATGGGCCACTTCTGCCAGGAGGCGGAACAGGTGGATGGGATTGGCATAGTGCAGCTCAAACCTGAGCCGGGCTAGGATTTTGCGTTCCATTTGCAGGAGATCCTTTCGGCTGCAGGAGTTCTCCATCATGAAGCACAGCTGGGCTGGCTGCAGGAAAGGAGAGAGCAGCTTGGACCTTATGCCAGAATGTGGTGGGGCCTTCCAGAGAGGCCCAGATGCCCTCCTCTGCCAGCCGCAAAGGCAAGAACCAAGAAGGGCTGCTGGAGCAGAGTGAGCGAGTCTCTTGGGTTGCCCCGGTCTCTGGAAGGGCAATAGACATGCCGAAATCCAGCTTTTGCACTCTCACCTCTGGACAGGTGTGCTCCTCCAGTTTGCAAGCCAGAAAGAGGCAGGTGGCACTGAGGAGCTGCAGGCGAGGGATCCTGACCCGGCCTGCTCTCATGTAGCAGTTCATGAGATGGACGGCCAGGTGGAGGGTCTCATCAGCCAGATTAAGATACTCCTGGGGGAAAGCAGCAGAGGTAAGGGAGAACTTCCCTACCACGTCTAGACCCAACAAACCTGGCCACCCCAACCCAGCACTTACATGCACTTGTACCAGCCAGTCCACCAGAAGGGCTCGCATCTCCACTGTCACTGACCGCGGCAGGTCAAAGCCCTGGAAAGCATACGACGGTTGCTTCCGCTGTGAACAGTTCAGAGCCAAGGGTTGGGCGGTGCCCGGCTGCTGGCACAGTGTGCCCATTGGGCAGGCCAGGGGAAGTAGGTGGACTAGCGAGACATTTCCTGGAATGGAGCTGAGGGGGAGGCAGTATTCTGCTCTGCTCTTCTCCAGTGCAGGGCAGACTCCTTGGCAGCCCTATGCTCCTCGGCCAGGGGGTGTACGTGGCACACAGAGCAAGAGGCCATAGGTAGCCAGCAATCCCCAAGTGATGGAGATTTAGGCTCCCTTGACTAGGCTAAGATGCCTCAGAGGAACCCTGAAACCTGGGCCAAGCCAAGGGGGTCAGTCTCTGTCTTACAGTTACCAAGACTGCTGGTAACATCTTCCTCCATTCCAGAGGATAAAGCGCCATCCTGGATGCCTTAATTGGGTTCCTGCAGGGAATGCAGCAAGCCGGCTCTCCAGCCTTCACCTGCTTCCCCAGCAAAGAGTATTCTGGATGCACAATGCCATTGGCATCCAGGCCAGATGTTGCCAAAGGCCAGGTGGGGTGGGGGCCTCCACTGCCAGTGCTCACCATCAAGTTGCTAAAGATGTCGAAGGCGTACTCCCTTTCCAGGGCCATGTCCATCCGCAGCATTGCTTGGGAAAGCTCCTGTGCAAGGGCCAGCGAAGCTGGGACCACTGGGGGAGAGGGGGGAGACTGGGAGATCAGCAGGGCTTCCTTGCAATGAGGGGATGCCAGCTTGTCATAGAGCATGGTGCATGCGTAGGATTATTCTCCCGACCACCACCCTGAAGATGGACTCCCTTCGCTACCCTCCAGGGCCCTTTTGGGTTATTAGCACCTCACCTCGCTCTCTCAGCAAAGGAGCTTCAGGCAGGGCTTGGGGGCACCCCCGCTTCTCAGCCTCTTTTTCATAGCTTTCCAGGACTTTTTTCTGGAAGAGGAGGGGAATCGGGCAGCCAGCAGGAAGGCAAGGCGGGGACAGGGTGGGGAGCGCTATCTGCCAAAACAAAGCCCAAACAGCTGCCTCCCCTCCACACCCTTTGCACATGACCTGCTGCCCTCCATCCCAGAGTCTGGAGCCCTGGAGGGCTCGAGGTTGCCTTCTGCTGGGTCCAGTGCTGTTCCAGGCCTTTGCCCCACCAGGGGAGCCCACCCGCTGAGCTCCCTCTTGCCAATCTCATGGATGCAACCTAATGCTTAAGACAGGCACCCTAGCTCCACCTCCTTCCCCGCCAGAGTCTCTGGTGGTCCTATTTCACCCAACCCCCCTGGCAATCTGGCAGTTTAAAGTATTGGGGGGAGGGGGCAGGATTTGGGGATTTGTTCCTACCATACTGCCACAGCTCTGGTGCAAAGAGGCTGAAACATGCCTCTTGTGCAATCCCACAGAGGAGAAGGAGGCAATAAAATTGGGCTGGCCATCTTCTCTCCCTTGACCAGCTGGGTCCTTGCCAGTGCCCCCCCTGCAGCCCCAACCTTGGGTTGATTTCCTCCAGGATTGATTCCTGAGAGCACCCAAATAATTTCCATATCTGAAGCTTCAGGCTGAGGCTGCCCTTCCTCCCTCCCTTCCCACAGCTCTCCTCTGCAGGGCCAGGAGTGACCCACCTTCCCAGGTGCTTTCTCGGTGCTCCGGCCTTCATTGCTCTTGCTTTTCAAAGGCCCCCTTTTCTCATCCACCTGAAACAGAGCAGCATTAATGAAAGAGTGGGGTCATTTAAAGAAACACACAGCCCTCCTCAGAGGTGGATGCAGCCTCCTTTTATTAGTGAACCTTCCCAGCTGCCCCAGAGATGGCAGGCATTCCACTGGCATCTCCCGAGTTGGTGGGAGTGGGAGTCCTTGCTCCCAAGTGATTGAGAGGCTGCCTCTGCTCCTCCTTCTCCCCCAGTTTGAGGAACCCAGAGGAGCAGGGGGTAACTTTGCAGCTCAGACAGAGGAGCTACTGAGGCCTGTTTATAAGGGATGCCAAAGAATTGCTCCTCCAGATAGCCAGAACTGGTAGTGGCATCTTTGGTGAAAAATAATGGCCACAGATCCTCCCTTAGTGAGAGGACAAGAACAGCGTTTAATTATTGCCCTCTGCTGCCCAACCCTGCTGCCTAGGGCACTTACTCGGCTTACAGTCTGCCCCACAAACAAGGCCCCTACCGAGAGTACGGCTCTTTGAAGCAGCAGCAGCAGCGACCAGGGCCTCCTCTCGGCGCCCGCCATGGCCTTTGCCTGAACACCCACAAGGTGGGAGGGAGCTCAGAGCACCAGAGGATTCCCAGCTTGGCTAAATTAGGGCTCATTAGCTGAACAAGCCACCAGTGAGCAGAGCAGGTGGGACGCTTGGATGTTCTAAGGTAAGATAGAATATAATATTGCAGGATGTAATTTTAGGTCGCTTTTCAAAACCGATGGTGGAATGGAAGGGGAAGTTACACCGAGAACACTCGGTGTAACTCGTCGTAACTTAGTTTCCTGAAAGGCAATTCCTGGCATGCCGCCAATTCCTGAAAGGGGGGGGCAGGTGGGGGCCAGTGTCTGATGCTTAAAGGTTGGAGGGACAATGGTGGGCCTGGGGCAACTCTGGGGGTGGCTAACTTTAGTGCCTCTCCCTTGGCAGCCAGGTGGCTATTGAGCACTACTGAAGGAAATGGCCCACCATTTAAAGGAGGGGGCCTAAATTGCAAAGATTTAAAGAAGGTGAGGAAGATAGGGACAGGTGGGCTTTGCTGAAATTCCCTGGATAAAATATTCATCCTTGCAAACATGAGGTAAGTGGCCTTGCTCAAAAGACCATGGCTACCTGGGATTGAATTTGTAGATAACTACAATGAACAAGAGCTTGGGTGTTGCTTTAAAATTGTAAAGTATTTTAATAATATTAAATAAATTTTAAAAAGATCGCATAACCAAGAAATAAAATCTTTTATTGCTTGTACCGTACAAATCTGAGAGTGGAGGAAGGCAATTCTGTGGTTTACCAAAAAGGAAAAAAAAGCCTTTCCAGTTTTTGTGCTTATCAGCCACATTTACAAGAACACTCCAGCAAACTTTATTTTACAAACAGAACTCAGGATCTCGAGCCAGCCAGCCCTGTCTGCGAAGGGCCAGGAGTGCTGCTGATTTCCAGCCATAGGGAAGAGAACAGGGAGAAAACGTGCCGCAACAGAGCGGGCGCTTCACTCTAATCTAACAGGGGCAACATTAAATTAGTAAATCTGAATTAGAACTACAGCAAACATGAAAAACTATTCTTTCCCCAGTCACCCCAAGCATCACAGAGATCCTATTCAGCCCTGCAAGTCCAGCAGAGCACAAGAGTTCCTCCTCAGGAAGCCGAACCCCAGTCTGAGGCGCGTTCTGGGCAGACCCAAAAGGCTCAAGGAGGCTCGGGGGCTGCCGGCACTTCGGGTGCGCTGAAAGGAAGGCCACGTGGTGGTCTGGAGCAGCCAGGGCTCACCCACCCACCCCGCTCTCAGGAGGCTCTGGCCAGGAGTGCCCAACGGAAGCCACCCTGCAAGGCAAACAGGCAGCACCAGGGGCAGCCAGAGTCCTGGAGGCTGCATTCACTGGGGGAGCCCGTCTTCTCCCTCCAACTTGCCACAGGGCTCCTCAGGACATGACATCAGAAGGGCCTGCTTGAGGGCTCCGCACAGTGGAATCGTGCAACTGCCACTGGCTGCCTGCAGGAGTTGAGACACGGGAAGCCAGACAGGGCTGCCATGGATGTTTGCAGCCAGGTTCATGCCGTGCCCTCCCCCCACCTCCCAGTTTTGTAGAAAGACTCGCAGTGGAGCCCAGAGCAATTGTGGAATTGGCAGAAGTCCCTGGCACAGGCAGGCCCCCAAAACCCAGGAGGCACAGGAACCCCAGGTCTGCTGAGGTCAATAGGAGAGTCAGATAGAGCAAAGGTGAGCTCAGGGGTGTTTGCTATCCTCTGGCCCACCAGGTGGCATCCTCCGGTACCTGCCCGAGAGGCGACATAGGTAGGCAGGAGGGACTGCTCTGGCCTGCCAGCTACACAGCTGGAGCAGCCTCTTTCCCTGAAGGCCTCCCACTCTTTGCACTGGGGGTAGGTGGGGGGCTGCGGACTGTTAGCCAGCTGCAGGAAGGTCCGTCCACCTTCCAGCCATGCTTGCCAGAGGACCACAACCTCCTCTTTTGTAAGGGGGGGGGTCTGCCTGGATGGCTTCTGGGCCCTTTGCAGCAACTCAGCTGAGCGGCGTCTGTGCTCTGGCAGAGTCCGAGCTGCTCCAATCTGCCTGGCCTGGCCTGCCCCTTCCCTGGTCAAGCCACATAGGGATAGGGGACAAGGCAAAAGGCAAACCTCCCTTCCTCCCAAGGCAGGGCCCTGCAGCCATGGGAAGAAGGGAGGAAGCCTGCCAGGGGGCTGCCATCCCCACAGGGCCAGAGATGGGACAGGAAGGCAGCTATCTTCCACAGCTGAAAATTGGGAGGGAAACACTGCCAGCCCACCCACCCCCACCCCGCTCCACAAGGGCAGCCCCCTTCACAGGAACTAATGGGCAGGGGCAGCTGGGCCCAATCGCTCCAGTGAGGGCCATTGCTGGGCCTTGCAAACAGCAGCTGCGGACTGTCAGGGGGCAGGAGGGGGCAGCTGCCATGCCCAGCACCCTGGTTTTAGTTAGAAAAGGCCACTGTTCTATGTGGGGGCCAGGTCCCCGTTATTTGGAGGGAAACTCAAAGGTTCCTGTTAACAGCAGCAGCACCCCTGGAGGTGATGGGGAAGCCCACCAAGGTCAACAAGGTAACCGTTGCCAGGTTACTGACCCCAAGAGGCACCTGAGTGCTGGCCGGCCAGCCGGCCACTATCCCACAGAAACGGGGGGGGTGGGAGTTGGGGGCTCTGCCCCTCTTAGCACAGCCTTGCAAGCCACAGTGTTAGGGTCCTCCACACTCTGG
>JANHZT010005363.1:11314-21849 GCA_032468215.1 Stegonotus admiraltiensis
AAACCCTATATTTTAACAGGAAAAGTAGGGGGTCGTCTTATACGCCCAGTCGTCTTATACGCCGGAAAATACGGTATATAAAGCCACGGATCCCTTCAAGAAGCATGGTGGGTTTGGCAAAGCTTGGATCAAATTTAATTACACTATGGCAGTAAAAAAAAAAGCGTGTCGGGACATCAATTAAATATGCAAGACAGTTATCAGCCAAGTGCCATTATGAAAGTCAGAATTGAGGAGGGGGGTTGATATTGCAGTTTATTAAGCAATCGCCACCACACCACAATGTCTGATTCTTAAGCTCATTTAGTTATGCAAGAACCTTGACATTCTAGCTCAGCCGCTGCTCAGCATGAATTGCAAATATTATTTTTTGGAAGTTGCAACTTTGAATGTCTGCAAAGCTTGGAATTTGGAAACGAGCTGTTTTCATGTCTATGGAAACTTTTTCCTGCGTGTTGCCTCCAAGTTTCATGAACAACAAAGATCATCTAAATGGATATTAATCTTTCCGTTGCATTTATCATCCCTTACACAATTCCTGGGTTTTAAAAGGATATTCTCTGCCTGGCTTGAATTTCCTGCTTATATATATACTGTGGGTTATCAAGAAACCTGGACATATTATTATTATTTTCAGTGGCAGGAAGAATAATAATGTCTTAATTGGCAATCCTCTCTTCCTTTGTAACAAGAGCTCAGGGCAGTTACTGATGATTTAAAAAACAACAACCAGGCAAATACATAAAGCATGTAAAAAAGACTTGGGGATGGGTGGAGGGAATGAAGCAATTATTTTCCTTTGCAGACAAGGAAAAGATAAATGGATTTGTATCATGCTCGGATGCAGCACTGACCAAGTGGTGATTTTGCACTCTAGTTGAGAAAAGTGCTGATTTTTACCCAGCCTGTTTCCAGTATTTGAAACTGGCTGGAGGTTAAATTATCACATGGTGAATTCAAACTGCTTTGGGAAAACCAAAAAGTGAAAGAAGAGTTGTGTGAAAGCAATCTCAGGCTTTAATATTGACTCAGATAGGGAGGAGTATTGTGGTGCCCACAATGCTCCACTCACCACATAGCTGGAACTAGTGAATGATAGAAGCCTCCAAGGGACCTTCTCTAAGCTCTGTAGTTAGGATCATGGCAGGGAAGGGGAAAAAAGTCCTGGGAATGGAGGAAAGGAGGGTAGGCAGACCACCAGTAGAATCTGCAACGGTGTTACATGTATCATATACAACAGAGGTGGAATCCAAATATTTTTACTACCGGTTCTGTGGGCGTGGCTTGGTGGGCATGGTGTGGCTTGATGGGCATGGCTTTGTGGGTGTGGCAGGGGAAGGATACTGCAAAATCCCCATTCCCTCCCCACTCCTGGGGGACGGATATTGCAAAATCTCAATTCCCACCCCACTCTGGGGCCAGCCAGAGGAGGTATTTGCCAGTTCTCCAAACTATTCAAAATTTCCGCTACTGGTTCTCCAGAACCTGTAAGAACCTGCTGAATAGCACCCCTGATATACGAGCAATGCGTCATTTCTTTCATGATGTTACAATACACATGACACCATTTGCCCCTACAGCTTCCAATTGCCAAACGAGTCATATTCCCTGTGCATCAACTTCATCCCCAATTACATCAATTGCTCCAGCCATTCTCTCCCCCATCTTAACCCATGCTCCCCACA
This sequence comes from Stegonotus admiraltiensis, assembly GCA_032468215.1. Lineage (NCBI taxonomy): Eukaryota > Metazoa > Chordata > Lepidosauria > Squamata > Colubridae > Stegonotus > Stegonotus admiraltiensis. Next base: position 13,000 of record JANHZT010005363.1, read on the forward strand.
ACTTCACAATCACTGCAACTGTATTAATGTTTCCTCTTCTCCCCAATCCTTCCTTCTCCTGTCCTTTCATTAGGGATTGTCGGTGATCGTTCTTCTCCTATGAAACAGCTTGGTCCTTGAGGTGAGGATGATGAGGAGAAACCTGGCCTTTGGAGACTGATAGGAGTGTCACAAAATTCCAATAATTGCCGGTGAAGGTTCTTGTATATGAGCATCTCTTTATGGGTGCATGGATATATAAATGTGCATGAACAAACATGTGCACATACATAACTATAACTGTCTTATTATATAATAGTTATTTTGCGAATGAAGGCAAATATATGTGTCCCAGGATAATGTTTCAGGATCCAATCTGGGTTGATCACTGGGAGCAGAGGTTTTGTCTTCTGAACTTTTGAACTCATGCTGGAGTCTGAATTCTGAGAGAAGTTCCCTGAAGATGGGCTCCAACGTGAGTCCGAAAGCTCGGAAGACAAAACCTTTGGTCCCGGTGACCAACCCAGATTGGATCCTGCAGTTATTATTTAATATTTTAATGTAAATCACCTAGAAACCATGAAGACTGAAAATTGCATAAACAAACAAGCAAACAAACAGGTCTCTATATGCATCCCAGGCCATTTCAGTATTCTGGCTATTATTACAGCAGCTCTTTTCTTGGCCTTAGGCCCTGTTTGTTGTTTGTTTGTATTAGACACAGGGGATATGACTCTCTTTGTGAAGATGGCAGTGCAGTTGGCTTCAGTGAAGCAGTTCCTATTGCCCCAAAGCTTGTTATTTTCGTTATTTGCCAAACAGAAGACCCAGAGGGTCCTGAGCAGAATGGCACCTGCACAAAAACCTAGTAAAGCATTCATGAAAGCAAGCTGGAGAAGTTGGAAAGGCTGTTCTCCAGGACAGCCTGCTGAAGGGGTTGGTCAGTAGTACACAGGCCAATAGTATGCTTTCTTATAGTAGTTACTAATGTTGAGAGGGTGCTGCTAGCTGCAGTGAAGAGGTCTACAATGTGAAGTGACCTTGCTATTTTGCTTGACTAGAAAAGCATTGGGGCGGTTGGCTTTGTAAAACAGCTTTGGGGAAGGATAAGTGAAGCTCGCTTTTGAAGACTCCATAGGACTATCTTTTATTAATGAAATAAAATGTCCATGAGAGACTGAGATCTAGACATGGAACTCATAGTCAACATTTATGCAGAGGTTTAGGATTAGGGTTTGGTGCAAGTAATTAAAAGTAAGTCAATATTAAGCTGCTTTACGGTGCATTTTTCTGATGAACCCCATGAAAATGATCTTCCTGCATTTCCTAGGAATGCTTGGATCTGAACTCCAATCTATCTGAAAAACAAGGAAAGGAAAGAAAACAATTTCTCCCAATCAAAAGACAAGATGTTACTTTATAACAGAGGTCTTCAAACTTGGCAGCTTGAAGACTTGTGGACTTCAACTCCCAGAATTCTCCAGCCAAGTTTGAAGACCTCTGCTTTAAAATAACATGCAAGAGCTCTGCTTATAATACATCCATACTACATTTACTGTATTTATTAAAAAAATATTCACAAAAAAAATTGGTACACAGGTAGTCCTCGACTTACGACAACGGAGCACCAAAATGTATGTTGCTAAGTAAGAAATTTATTAAGTGAGTTTTTCCCCATCTTATGATTTTACTTACTACATTTGTTAAGTGAATCACTGCAGTTACTAAATTAGTAACACCGTTGTTAATTGAATCTGGCTTCCCTATTGATTTTGCTTGTCAGACGGTCACAAAAGGTGATAGCATGACTCCGGGACACTGCAACTGTCATAAATATGAACCAGTTGTCAAGCATCTAAATGTAAATCACATGACCATGGGGATGCTGCAACGGTCATAAGTCACTTTTTTGGTGCTGTTGTAACTTTGAACGGTCACTAAATGAAATGTAAGTTGACAACTACCTGTATATAGAAGTTATAAAAATCAGGCAAATGCCTAATGAAAAGGTTTTTGGCCTGAATACAGTCTTATAGAATTGAGCTTATTCCAGTTTCCAATTCATAAAGCTAGCAATTTGAAAGTTAAGTACTTAACAACTGTACAATGAATATTGTACAGTCTTTGCTGAACCTCATCTGCTAAAATGGATTTAGAAGTGTCACTCCCTCTAGCCACATATCTATAAAATGCAGAGCAGTTGAACTTCTTCAGTCTCTGCCTGGATTCATCCCTCCCAAACCCGAGCGTGACATGAAATACTAATGAAAATTATGTAGGAGAAAGTATTGAACAGGGATGAATCCAGCGAAATGGTAGGGGAAAAAAAAGAGGAACAAAGCAAAGCTAAAAGGGAAAAGTTTCATAGCCCTCCCTACTAGCTAGTGCTATATAACAAAAGCTATCTTTAAGTCAGCAACATGGTGCTTTGTATTTGTAATTAGATTTCTCCACTTTGGAATTAAGCATTGACATATTCCCATGTTAAAAATAATGCATGTTAGCAGAAATGCCAATGACTTTATCATTCCCTGATTACAGAAACTCTCAGTCTCAGCTTGCAAATTGGTTATCTCTCCCTGATTAAATGTGGGTTTTCTAATTTAAATTGATGTCAGCGTTAAATGGCTCGATCGACCGCATAAGCACTTATGAAATAGCACAAAGACACTCCAGTCTCTTCGTTGGCAATGTTTTACTTCCCTTTCAAACCATGTTTGCCCAATTCTCTCAAACATCTTTCTTGTGTGAAAGGGAAAAAAAAAAAATTCCAACAGAAATCGTTTTAAAGACAGAAAGAGTTCCAAACAAATAAATTAATCCCAGTTCACTGTTTCCCAATCTGTCTTGCTTTCTGAAATCGTAAAGTTTCAAAAATCATTTGAATATTACTGACACAGGTGAAACTAGTGGTTATGATTCAGGAGCCAGCTATTGATCAATCGGTAAGGTAAAGGGAGTTCAATACTGAGAATTAGATCACCACAGGCCTCCCCTATTTGAATACCAGCAAGTCACTGAGGTGGATTATTTGTGTTATTTCATATGGAGGCAACCGGCAGTCCCAGAGATTTATATTCCCTCACAAATCCTGGATCAGTCTGTGGAACATCTTCAAAACTAATTTCAGGACTCTAATTTTTAATGAATCTGAAAAACAAATGCATTCAAAAGACAGTGATATTAGTCATGGCATACAACCAATTAAACTGAATTTCAGTGGATCAGATCAAATGAAGAATATTATCCTGGCCCTGCCACCATTTTGGAAAAACTCAGTGGCCACGTGCAATCCTCAAACTAAAAAAAAAACCTTGCATACCCCATTTCTTTGGTGTGAATATGTGAGGATTTTAAATGGGGAAGCGGCATATAAGCAACCCTAGCCCAGCCTGTATGCTTCTTCATGCTTCTTCCAAACTTTAGGCTACCTAAAGTAATATGAGGGATTTTAGGCCTCTGCTGTTGAATGAGTTTGGAAGCCTCCTTCTGATTGTGAATCTCTGATAATGCAAAATGTCTCTGTTTAACACCAAAACAAAACAAAAAAGCAGCTGGAGGTTGGCATCCTAATACTCACCAGTCTCATTTTACTTGCAACAAGTACAGATGGCACCAAGCAACTACCTATATGTGCAGGATTTTTAAGCATGGTCTTATTGTTCCCCTTAGATTCACAATGCAAAAGCTGGTTAATGCAGGGAAGACTATTTAGTCCAGTGGTTTGAGATGTGGAGGGGAGCATGCAATTCCATTTCAATGTCTAATCCACCTGCCTGTGTGTTCAGATTCATATGGAAAGGATGTGGAGGTAGTGAGAAGGGACGATGCAACACAGTCCTGGCTTACCCTGAAACTAAATTGCTCGGAGACGAGACAGAACCTGTCTTGAATCTTCAACCTCAACATACAGAAGTACCTAAATAAATAAACCTCCAGCCCTGCCTGTGCCTCCAGTCCCACCCTTTCAGTTGCATGTCTGAAAACACAGGCTCAACTCAGACAAGATACGAGTCGGGCCTGCCACCCAGCCCTGAGGACCGGAGTCTGTTGAGTCAGGGCTCTGGTTCAAATTAAGAAGAGAGGGTAAACTTCCTAATTGTTTTGTTTAAAAACAAAACCCAACCGAAAGAGGCAGCCAATTAGCTAGAAAGGGACCAGAGGCCTGGTGAGATCATCGTCCTCACGTTTCTTTAGGCAACACAACCTACAACCTATAATCCACAAATGAGCTGTGGGCCTAATTAGATGCTATTTTTACATTTCCTAAAACTGATTAGATACACTTGAAAGCGCTGTGTTACATCCTTAGGATAAAGCACTATTCATATTCATAAGGCATTAGGAGCGTGTTTAGAAGTCGGCTATGCAGAATATGCCAGCTTGTCTCTCTCCAATAAATATGCTGCTACTAAACCGGAGGAAGGGCCAGGGAAATCCACACACAATGACATCACAATGCCTTTCTTGGGATGTATAAGGACACACATGGTGCTGTCCATTTATATCCCACCTTTATTCCCAGTTCCTTTAACGTTTCCTTGTCTGAGATAAACCCTGTCCAATCATATTGGGTGTTATGTATTGAGTATATATGGTTGTGTTGAGCCCTGCTCTAGCTAACTAATCTTTAGATGACCCTGGCTGTTGACTCCAACTGTTTTGGAGGGAAACTTGATACATTCATATTTGGGCGGGCTTTTTCAGGTTCTATGATTGGTTAAGGCCCTGTGGGCCTAGAGTTAAAAATTACAGGCATTTGCCTGCTGTTCCTCAGTTCTAGTTTTGAGTCAATAAATGTTGTTGTAGCCATGCTGGTCTGCTTTTTGCCTACTGAAGCCCACTATACAATATTGGGCATTTGAAGATTTCAGCTTCAGCTCCTTCCTTCATGAGATCTCTCATTAATTCATGCTGCAAATTTCCACCAATGCTTTTTTTTTTTTTTTACAAAAAGCCAGGACATTCAGGTACCAACTCATTCACATGCTCCTCAAACCAAGAAATTCTAGGCTCTGCCGCTTTAATGATGGAAATGTATGAAAAGAGGAGACAAGTCTGAAGACATGAAGATTTTTTTTTTAATGGCATCAAATCAAATCAAGGAGTGAAAAACAGAATATGCACAACGGTGGCTGTTCAGTTCCCCAAGCCTCCTCCAAACACTTGGAAAATTGTGGTTAAAATAGAGTGGGTAATCTTTAAAGAGTCAGAGACTAGCATTAGGTTTCCTGAATTTTTAGAGGGTTGCAGGCAGGGGTGGGTTCTACTTACCTTTACTACATACTGGTTTGCAACGGGATTGCTCGAACACGCTTACTTTGCTCACGCACGCGCCTTGCTTCTGTGCATGCGCAGATCGCTTCTGATGATGTCAGGGTCAGTGGGCGGAGCCTCCCACCGGTTTTACTACCAGTTCTATAGAACCGGTCCAAACCGGGGTCAACCCACCAGTGATTGCAGGAGACAGTGATGATGTCACAGAAAGGGACATTGCTTTTTTTTTAATGATTTGGAGAGTTAAAGATGGGAATAAGAATTGCAGGCTTTGGAGAAGCAATTTTTTCTAATCCCACCTTTAAAACGTCCAACTCCCCCTCCCTCTCCCAACAAACAAAACTACAAATTTTGTCAGTTTTCTGTGGCAAAGTGGATGGAGCACATTCAGAAGCACATTTTTCTCCCCAGAGGTTTTAAGGGTGCAATGGAAATGATGTGCTTCCAAGAGGCCTTCCTGGGATAACATTCAAATCTTTGCCTTAATAGCAATAGCAATAGCACTTAGACTTATATACCGTTTCATAGTGCTTTTACAGCCCTCTCTAAGTGGTTTAGAGTAAGTCTATTGCCCCCAACAATCTGGGTCCTCATTTTACCCACCTTGGAAGGATGGAAGGCTGAGTCAACCTTGAGCCAGTGAGATTCGATCTTCTGAACTGCAGCTAGCAGTCAGCTGAAGTAGCCTGCAGTACTGCACTTGAACCACTGAGCAACCTCGGCTCTTAAAACACATACACACAAACACATATATTATCATTTTAGCTTTTGTTTATTCACTGCAGGATGAAGGTCCCTTCCTCAAGTTTCCATCCTATGTGGTCCTGAGCTTTCTTTTGCCAACTGGGCCCGCAATTCTTGCTGATGTCACCAATCCATCTTGTTTTAGGACTTTTTTTGTGGGAAGTTTATCAAGTGGGATCTATTCTATGACTGCCTTGGTCCACCTGCCATCAGTTCTTCTTGCTATGTGAGCAGCCCATTTCCATTTCCATTCTTTTACTCTCTTGATGATATCATATGTTTTCATTTGAGCCAGATTGTTTAATAAATTAATAAATCAATATAAATATATACTCTCTGTGTGTGAAAAATCAACCATTGTGCTGCCAGGTTTTGATGGGACAGCCTTAGTATGCTGGAAGCTGCATGCCACTTGAACACAGCTGGTTTTTCAGCATGCTGTAAGATCATAAGAAAGAAAGAAAAAGTGAAATCCAGTGAAGGAAAAGCAATTAGCAGTGAACCTAACAGCAAGCTTTCAAAAGGCAGAGGAATTGGCATTAGTCTCACAGATAGAATTTATTATTAACAGCCTTGAGGGCTGAAGGACCGAGATGATAAAGACACAGTGGAAGATGAGTGTGCACAAGCAGATATGGCTTCTGCTTTACAGGTGTTGTTGCTAAACATAACATTTCTGACAGGTTCCACTCAGATGATTAATAGCATCAACAGGTGTCTAACAAGTTGCATACATCAAGCAGGTTTTTAAGTGAAGTCATGGGGAGGGAGGAATTTTTAAAAGGTAATGGTATATTCAGGAAGAATTAGCTTGTCAAGTGAAATGAGTATTAAATATGGTCGTGTTCATGAAACTGGCTTGTAAATTGAATTCATAATTGGCTGCCTTATGCAATGGAGTTTCATCAAAGAGGTGAAACCCCAAAGGTGCTTGTGTGTCAATTCACATTTTCCCTAATCATCAACTTGTTGACTTCATTTTCATAAGCTCAGAAGATTAAGGCTGGTTGTCTAACCTGCTCCAACCGTCCAACCTCCACCTGTCATAAATCACACCTGAGCTGCACAGAGTCATCCTAGATCAGTTTCCAAAAGAATGGGAATTGATGGATGGAAGCAGAGGTGGCAGGGCAAGGGTCATAGATGGAGACAGAGCAGAGACAGTCTAGTTCTCTGCTCAAACATAAATATGGAGATCTGAACCTAGTGGAGCAATGTTAAGATTCACCCTCTTGAGCAATAATTGTATGGCTAAAGACCATAAAACAGAATAATAGAGTTGGAAGGAACCTTGGAGGTCTTCTAGTTCAATCCCCTGCTTGAGTAGAAGACCCTATACCGTTTCAGACAAATGGCTGTCCAGTCTCTTTTTGATAGCCTCCAGTGATGGAGCACCCACAACTTCTGAGGGCAAGCTATTCCATTGGTTGATTGCTCTCACCAATTTTTAAGATGGGACCAAGCTTTGGGATTGATCCTAGAGTAACCCAAGTTACCCAACCCTCACTGCATTATGAAGTATTGAGGGATTAACAGCTGCTATGAAGCCCTTATGATTGGCAGGCCTAACAGATATGTGAATGAAACAGAGTAGCTCCATTTTTCAGGTGCTATCTGAAGTTTTCCATGCCAACCACAGTTCAGGGGATCTTGACAAAAGACATATTGGGCTTAAGATACCCAAGCCCTTAACTCAGACCCAACATACAAAGAATTGAGAAGAAGAATTTTCATAGGCCCTGACAACTAATAGAAGGCTCAACAACCCAAGGACCCTTGAATGACCAAATCATGTCCTTAAATTGTAATGTTTCAGTCCTGGAAGAGAGTGGAAGCAATTCAGTGAAATGTGCAGCATGGGTTATGTGATCTAAAAACTACTAGGTGATATATTTGTTAGGGATAAATGTGGGCTGTGTGTATCTGCTGATGTTCCTGATATTGCAAGTGGGCACCACACTGTATTCCTGCAAAGAAGAAGCTGTTTCTGCAGATTCAGCATCATGTAGGCAACTGTGCTGCTGATCGTCCATAACGCTTCCAATGCATAGCTATCAAAAAACCAGCCTGACAAAATTAAGAAAACTGTGAATCATACTGGCATGCATTACTACTTTTTAAATCTACCTGATTAAAATATTTTCGTTGAGGTTCTGTCCTAGAATATCCCGTTTTGCATAGGACATGCAAATTCTATGAAAATAGAGGGATAACTTTGCAATGTCACCAGAAGTCAAATATTCTAATCCTTCTACTTAATTCTGCTGCCTTTTCAGGAACTTGTAGAGCTTCCTTATAAGAATTGTATACAGTAGATCTTACAGATCCAATCATTGTCCAGAGATGTAGCAATGCATCTTCTGCTTCCTATGGATCAACTTTATAATGTACAGAGAAAGAAGCCAAATTCAGGGGCGGGGAATTTGTGGTGGGTGGGGTGTGTTTGGGGATTGTTATGTGTGTTGGGCCTGGTCTTTGTGTTAAATGAATTTTGTTGTATGGGTATACTATGTATATATGTACAATGACAATAAAGTTAAACTTAAGATTTATCCTGATTTGCCTGATACGCCAGTTGCGTCCCTTTCTAGATCAGGACTCCTTACACATGGTCACTCAAGCTCTCGTCACCTCCCATCTGGACTATTGTAACACTTTCTACATGGGGCTCCCCTTGAGGTGCACCCAGAGGCTCCAACTGGTCCAGAATGTGGCTGCGCAGGGGATAATGGGAGCGACTAGGCGCTCCCATGTGACACCTCTCCTGGAAGAGCTGCACTGGCTCCCAGTGGTCTTCTGGGTGCACTTCAAGGTGTTGGTTACCACCTTTAAAGCGCTCCATGGCTTAGG
>JANHZT010005363.1:29386-42743 GCA_032468215.1 Stegonotus admiraltiensis
GCAACCCCCAGGGGGAGAGCCTTCTCTGTGGCGGCACCCACTCTCTGGAACAAACTACCCCCGGGGATACGTATAATACCGGACCTTCAGACTTTTCGTCGGGCCCTTAAGACACATTTGTTTCATTTAGCCGGGCTGACCTAAATCCCATCTCTTGGTTTATCTGAATTTGATTTAATTGGGGTGTCTCTAAATTGTGAGCCAAAATTATTTAATTATCTTTTAATTGATTTTAATTTTAATTTCTGTATACTTCCTTCTATTCTGGTTATTCACCGCCCTGAGTCCTGTCAGAGAATGGCGGTATAAAAATCAAAATAAACAAACAAACAAACAAACAAACAAACACATTTGAAAAGTAATGTTATTTATCAAATTTTTAAATAACACCCATTATCAATCAAAGAGGCACTTTGTGTGGTGTACAAATGAAATAATATAACAGAATAAAATAGTTTGGAGGAAACCTGAAGGTCTTGTAGTCCAACCTTGTGCTCAAGCAGGAGATCCTATATCATTTCAGACAAATGGCTGTCCAGTCTCTTCTTAAACGCTTCATTGTTAGGAAATTTCTCCTTAGTTCTAGATTGGTTCTCTCCTCGGTTAGTTTCCAGCCATTGTTTCTTGTCCTGCCTTCTGGTGCTTTGGAATTTTAGTGCTTTGGAGTGACATTGCTGCACAGAGTTAGCAGAGAACAAACAGAATAATTAGAAGCCTTGAACATCTTTCTATAAGAAAAAGCTAAAACATTTGGGACTGTAGAGTGTTGGAAGGAATATTGTGGCTGGGATAGACATGACAGAGGTCTATAAAATAATAAAGGACATGAAAAAGGGACAGGGTATTTTCTCCTTTTGTCAAAACAGTGAGAACCAAAGTCAGCCAGAAATGTTGACAGAAAGGAAATTTAGTAGATATTAAGGCAGTGATTCCCAAACCTGGGGTAAATTACCCCAAACTGGTAAAAGTGTTTGAGTAATGACACACATACCCATTACCCAATCACAACAGGGACATTTAAATAAGGAATTTCTAATAAGCACTTTTGAGTAATGAATATTTGGGAAGCACCATATTGAGGAAACGATTGCTTCACCCATCACATGATTAGCCTGTGGAAGTCATGACCCTGATGACTGCTGGCTTTAATGAATTTTTAAAGGGATGCGATAATTTCATGGAAAATATCCTATAAAGGTTTAGTGGCCTTGAAAAATGTTATTTCTGGACACAGGAGCAATATGCGTCCAAATAACAGTGGCATGGGTACAACAGCAACAGAGATCCAGTAATAAAATATCTGTCCTTGGATTATTACAAGGAGCATCAAAATGTTTGCAGCTGGCAAATGGGGTAAATAAATAAAGAATCCTAGCATCCATTTCAAAGTTTACAAAGCCTTATATGTAACGAATCTGTTCATTGAAAACATCTGTAACAGTCCAGAAAAAAAGTCATTGACTTCAAACTTTTCAAATGATGGTATGTGAATTGCTATTAACTCAGCTTTGTGCTGGAACCTTTGGACCTGGCTTCTGTGAAAGTGTTTGCTGAGTTATTTTCTTAAACCTACAATAAGAATTTTCATTTACCCAGATGCTGGATTATCATTTAATCACCACACACACATAAATTTACCTTGTTCTCAACCAGAAATAATTAACATGAGCAGAACTACTCCTGAAGCAAGTGCTTTGGGAATTGCAGATTGTAGCAATTTGCAATGGAGTTTAGGATAAATTTGTGTCAAATCAGCTCCAGTGATTTAAAGGTGGAAACTCAAGCAAGTGTACTTATTAGGAAAGAGCTCAAGGGCTCCCAAGGCTGAACTAACAGCAACATTTGGAAAGATGATTCCTTACTGACCTCAGTTTGTTGCATAAGATATAAGACATACCAATGCAACTTAGTAATGAAAGCTTATTTAAAAGTTAACTGCCTAAAGCAGAATTTCCACCCTTTTCCTGTCCTACTGTGGCCATTAAGTAGGGGTAGGGGAGGCATTTGTTCAAACTGCATTTGCCTAATTCATATTTTCCACCCAATATTTGAGCTGAAACATAATTCTGCTTTAGTATTCATAAGTCCTTGAATACTACAGTGCAATCAATCCAATTAAAAGAATCTACGTAAAAAAAATGTGGGTTTAGAGCAAAGTACTGTATATACAAACACTTGTCCATTAGAGATAATATCAGGGAACGAATCCAAATTGCATTAGAGAAAATGGTTTGCGTGCACTTTAGAACAAATGTGAAAATGCAGATGAATATGCTGACTTGTAAAAGTGCACAAGTGATGCGAAAGTCCAAATTCAGCAGAAGGTTGGGATAATTAGAAGAAAATGAAAGCAAACAAACCTGAATTTGGTAATTCCTTGAGCTCTTTTTCTGAAACAGGCAACATGTATATGACTTGACAATGTATACTTTTGGGAGGATGGGGAAATATGGTAACAATTATAATTCTTTCCAGAATTATCAAATTTCTGTGAATTTCAGTGATTTGGGATTTGTGGTCCCAATCTATAGAGGGCACCAAATTCCTTTCCTTATCCTTTTCTAAAGGGAGAGATTTATATGCATGGGTACACTAAACTCTGTGATTTCAACTCACCATCAGTACTGATATAATACAGGCTCAGATTAGCTTCTTAATGAAAACTGGATTGCCTTCCTCCTCTGGAATACAGGTAGTCTTCGACATACGACCACAATTGAGACTAACATTTCTGCTGTTAAGTGAGACACTTCTTAAGTCAGTTTTTCCACATTTTACGGCCTTTCTTGTCACTGTTGTTCAGTGAATCACTGCAGTTGATAAGTTAGTAACCTGGTTGTTAAGTGAATTTGGCTTCGCCATTGACTTTGCTTGTCAGAAGGTTGCAAAGTTCCCAGTTGCAATGTATGGCTGTGAAAGTTGGACCATAAGAAAGGCTGAGAGCCAAAGAATTGAGGCCTTTGAACCCTGGTGCTGGAGAAGACTCCTGAGAGTTCCTTGGACTGCAAACCGGTCAGTCCTAGAGGTGATTAACCCTGACTGCTCCTTAGAAGGCCAGATTCTGAAGATGAAACTCAAATACTTTGGGCACCTAATGAGAAGGAAGGACTCACTGGAGAAGAGCCTAATGCTGGGAACGATTGAGGGCAAAAGAAGAAGGGGATGACAGAGAATGAGTTGGCTGGATGGAGTCACTGAAGCAGTAGGCATGAGCTTAAATGGATTCCAGAGGAGGTTAGAGGACAGGAAGGCCTGGAGGAATGTTGTCCATGGGGTCACAACGGATCGGACATGACTTCGCAACTAACAACAACAATGACCTTGGGACACAACAGTCATAAATATGAACCAGTGGCCAAGCATCTGAAATTTGATCACATGATCATGGGGATGCTGTGATGGTTGTAACTTGTAAGTGTGAAAAATGGTCATGTCATTTTTTTCAGTGCCCTTGTAACTTTGAATGGTCACAACACAAACTGATGTAAGTCAAGGATTACCTATACATACCTTGTTTCTTCAGCACTGTTGATTGATAGAAGGGGAGGAAGAGATTTCCTAGTTTCAAACCACTCTTTGGTCATTTTAGCAGATGCCCACAAAACACCACAAGTGAATTAAAAAATAACAACTGGGAAACCGAAGCACATTTGAACCAAGAAACTTCCAATTGAACGAGAAATCTGTTTGTGCACAAATCTACTGGATAGATTATGAGATGTAGACTCGCTGGCCTGGCATTCCTCCAGCACAACTTGTCAAACCAGGTTACCGCTGAATGAGCCTAGAGCAAAGCGAGCGAGTGCTAAGCCCCAAGATGCCATTAGCTAAGTCCAGGCATGCTTGATTGGGGGTGATTTCACTTTTCATCAAAGGAACCACCTGATCCCCCTTCCAAGGTAATGGGCTTTTGTAATTCATTCCTCTGTGCTGTTGTTTGCTTTGGTTACTGGGGGGCCCAGTGGAGGAAGCGGTGGTATTCTTTCTTCAATCAAGAGACAATTCCTTGAAAAGATAACACGTATTTGTCAGTATTCTGGCTGAGCATCCACAAATTCCTCTCTGACTTAGTGCATTTGTACCCAAGGCAAACATTCTTGCATAATGTGCATGTATTAATTTCCACCCCCCTGAGAGCATATTGTCTATCCCAGTGTTTCTCAACCTGGACAATTAAAGATGTGTGAACTTCAACTCCCAGAATTCCCCAGCCAGCTTGCTTGTGGCTGGAGAATTCTGGGAGTTGAAGTCCACACATCTTAAAGTTTCCAAGGTTAAGAAATACTGATCTATACAGTACTCTGCATTGGGACCTGGGGAAGTCACTCCATTATGCAAAACAGGATTTTGAGTCCTTCAAATCCAGACTAAGACTGTTGAAGGTAGAATTCACTGATCACTAACTGATAACTCTAACTTTGGGAATTGATGTTCTTATGTACCAGGATTTCATGTATATTCTTAGACTCAATATACTTCTTGCTGTAATGGTACATGGTTTTCTTTCCTTCTTTCACAGCTCCTAGGGATATGCAGACTGAAGTTAGTCCATTAGAATGTCTGAGTTGATAAGTATTTTAGTCCATTTTCAAAGGATATCCTTAAAAATAATCCTATCCTTAAATTTTCCAGTCACATGAAGTTCTGTGCCCTATTTTCTATTACATAATGTTCCCCAATGTGCTTTTAAAGACAAAATTTAACTTTTCTTTTTAATCTAAATTTCTCTAATGCAGGTATTTCCAAATATACCTCCCAGATCTCATTTCTTATTTGTTTTCCTGGACAAGTCTTACTTACTTGCCCTTGTTTTGCAGCAGTTCATTTAGTGACCAAAGTTACAAAGGCACTGAAAAAAACCTGACTTTTGACCATTTTTCACACCATTTTACAACCGTTGCAGCATCCCCATGGTCATATTTATGACGGTTGCACTGTCCCAGGGTCATGTGATCATCTTTTGTGACCTTCTGACAAGCAAAGTCAATGGGGAAGTCAGATTCCCTTAACAACCATGTTACTAACTTACTAACTGCAGTGATTCATTTAACAACTGTGACAAGAAAGGTTGTAAAATGGAGCAAAATTCACTTAACAAATGTTATGCTTAGCAACAGAAGTTTTGGGCTCAATTGTAGTCATAAGTCGTGAGCAACCCTCACTACTTTGTTTTTAAGGATGCAGGCTCTAACACTGAAAATCAGCATGCAATTTATTACCAAACTACCTCTTTTTCTTTATCCTGATCTTTTATGGTTTTCTCAATTTAGGAATTATTCTAAAGCTGAGTTCTGAATTTAGATACCTGAAATCCACTGTTCTTCATATTTATTCCTCCCCCCCTCTCCCTCCCCCGCAACTCCATGAATACAGTGATAAATCATAGATACGAAGTCCCCCTTTTAAAAACTAAATTTCTCATTCAAATAGATAGGAAATGATTTTGTTGAACTTCCTAAGATGCAGAGGTTTGCCAGCTAAATATGGCTGCCAAAATGAATGAACCATCTTTTCTTTTGCATTAATATCTGACTGAGTACTGCCACCATTTTCATATACTGTATTGATATATAGGGAAAGATGTCGCCATATTTTTCCAATTTAGGAAATGTTGATGGGTACAAAGCAGTGGTGGGTTGCCCCTGGTTTGGACCAGTTCACAAGAACCGGTAGTAAAACCGGCGGGACGCCCACTGCCCCAGATGTTGTCATGAGCGATCTAAGCAAGGCGCGCCCGTGATCCCATTGCGAACCGGTAGTAAAGGTAAGTAGAACCCACCCCTGGTACAAAGACTATTGAAAAGGAAGGGACATAGAAAAGCAGGGAGAAAAATGACAGTGATAGCATTCTCATCCTTAAACAATGGAAATTTTAGTGAAGTAGTTAAGGTGCTGGCCCAAAAACTAGGAGACTGTGAGTTCTTCTAAGGTAGGGCTGTCAAACTCCCGGCCCACGGGTCAGATGCATCACGTGCTGGCCACGCCCAGTTTAGCGAAGGGGGGGAAAGTCCCGATACATCACGTGATGCTGCCATGAAGACGTGAGTTTGACACCCCTGTTCTAAGGCATGAAAGCCAGCTGGATGACCATAGGCCAGTCACTATCACTCAATCCAACCCAGCTGACAGGGTGGTGGTTGTGAGGAAAACAGAAGGAGGAAGAAGTATTATATATTTGAATTATTTGTGGAAAATTTAATTTGAATTATTTATGAAAAAAATAAATACCAAGGAGGGATATAAATAAGTAAGCAAATAAAACACATCAACTGTGGAAGGAATTCTAAAGCATTCCAGGAATGAACCAGACAAACAGATAGATTTACATGCATATATATGGATATACATACACATGCGTATCTCATAAGCACATATACTGCTGAAGGGGAAATTGTTGGCTGAATGTTGTTTAATATACACCATCCAAACTTATTAACACCCTTAGGTTGAGAAAAAGAGAAATGTACAATATTCTGCCTGCCTGCCTGAAGTCTACACATTTTAAAGTTGCCAAGATTGGGGAAAAAATCCTGGAGTATTTCATAACATTTATGTTAGTAATATTTGTCAGTTCTGTATTGAATACAGATATAAACTCCCTGCACTTTAAAAACATATGATTAAACTATCACAAAATATTTTAAAATGGCTTTTGCAGAAGAGAATTTTGTCAACTATTTGCTAATTCTCTAGGAAGTTAAATTTTGGTTAATGCTGACCAAAAAAAAAAACATAATAATATTCATAATGATGAATCAAGGAATGAGAAAAATGTGGAAGTCTGGATGCTATTGTTTTGAATATCATTAAAGAGCTTCCTCAGCCATATTTAAATTAATTTTAAATAATATTAAAATTGGAATCCATTGTTATGCCAAACATTGTTCAGCCTAGCCATGCAAAATTAGAAAGACCATTTTGCTGAATGTTCAAAAATAATAATAATAATGAAATTCAACAATTCTAAAGAGCTTAAAAAGGGGGGGGGGAAAGGTAATTAGTGGAAAATGTTTTTCTTAGGAAGTAGTTCCAGTGCTAAGATGTGGCAAATTATATATACAAATCTCTGTGCAATCCCTCAGATTGCTTTTCAAAGTGATCCAACACAGAAAATTTAGGCCTTTATTTAGGCCCTTTTTCCTCTCTGACAGACACTTTTTAATAGTAGTCATTATTAGGGCTACTTGAAAGATGCACCTTTCTTATTCTTCCTCAGTGAAAATGGACTTCAACTCCCAGAATTCCTCAGCCATCATGGTGGTTTTAACAATTCCAAGTTGAAGTCAATACATTTGGCAAGCAACCACATCAAGAAAGCTACATTTGCTTCTCAAGGAAACCAAACTCCTGCATCTACTTAAAGTTCACTGAAATAAGTTTTGAACAAATGTTACATTCAGGACCGAAATAACAGAAGAGGAAGTAGACTCAAATGCTCCATCAGTAGTTCTAATATAGTGAAGGCAGAGCCCAAAGGCAGATGTGCTGCACACTCCTTGTCTCATTTTTTTCAAGGAATCCAATTCTGTAAAATAAGCTTGCAACAATCTGAATTACCCTCAAATGGGAGCACAGAGTTAGCATACAGGTAGTCCTCGTTTAGCGACCACAATCAGGACTAGCAACTCTGTTGCTAAGTGACATGATTGCTAATCAAAACATCAGTGACTGCTATCGGCTTATGACCTCACTTTTGCTGTGGTCATTAAGCATCTCACCACAGGTTGTCAAATAAGATATGAAATGACCACAGCTTGGGATTTTACTGCCTGCTCCTCCATTGAATCTATTTATCAGAAACTGGCTGTGAAGTGCACAAATGATGATTACCAAACTGGGGGATGCTGCGACATTTGCAAAATGCACTGATTTTAATCACATGATTGTGGGACCCTGCAATGGTTGTAAGAATGAAGACCAGTCATGAAGTTACTTTTTCAACACCCTCATAACTTCAGATGGTTGCCAAACAGGACAATTGATAAAAGAGGTCTACCTGTATTGTGCACATCTGCCGTGATCGTGAGATTTTTGCTGCTTGGTGGTAGGACACCCATACACATACACAGCCTTTGCAGCTGAGGCAGGAAAGCAACACAGAGGAAAAGAGGGAAACAGGGAGGAAATAGCTGAGCTGCAGTAGATGCTGCTGGCAATTCCTCTAGGGATGTTCCTGAGTCAGCCATTGTAGCGGCAGGACAGCCTGACAACAGAGCCCTCAGAGGCTCTTTCAACTTTCCTGGCAATCACTATTAGCCACTCTCTTCCTCTTCCTTCCTGTCTGGGAATGAATGAGAGGAAAGGAAACAGCCATACCACTCTTGCCTGAAATACCACGGATGATTACAAGGTAGCAGCCAAGAAAAACAGAAAACCCCAACTCTTTAGTATCATCTAGTACAGTGGTGGGTTTCAAAAGTTTTTACTACCGGTTGTGTGGGTGTGGCTTGGTGGGCGTGGCATGGCTTGGTGGGCATGACAGGGGAAGAATACTGTAAAATCTCCATTCACACCCCACTCCAGGGGGAGGATACTGTAAAATCTTCATTCCCTCCCCAATCCAGGGGACGGTTACTGCAAAATCTCCATTTCCTCCCGATCAGCTGGGACTTGGGAGGCAGAGAATAGATGGGGGTGAGGCCAGTCAGAATTTTTACTACCGGTTCTCCAAACTACTCAAAATTTCCACTACCGGTTCTCCAGAACTGGTCAGAACCTGCTGAAACCCACCTCTGATCTAGTGGCCATTCAGAATCTTGAAAATTAGCTAGGAGCTCTACTTATGTCCCTGTGTTCTGGTCATTTGTCAATAACATCTTTTTTTTCTTTTCTTTTTGGAATAGCAAGGGAGTGCCATTTTTAGCACGTTTGGGGTCTGTGTTGGCTTTTGCTCCAACCCCAATGTTGCATTCTTCGATGACAGCCCTTGCCCTGGAATCTTGCCAATCACGTTTCAGCACAAGAACGAAATCAATTGAACCAGGTGGCAAACTGCTCTTTCATGCACGCATGTGTGTGTTTGTGCGCTCGCTCGTGCACAAATTGGGACGGGAAGGAAAACATGTAAGCAGACAAGCCTGTAATTACACTTCTTGGAATGGATGTGTTGGCAAAAGGACAGGAATTGTTCATAAAATGGTTGAAGAACAAGCTGCCCCACATAACAGAGGTGGAGGGTGGGGGAATGACACAAAAAGCATTGAAAAAAACCAAGTGAATCCTGGCCTTGGTCACAGATATTTTAAAACCTCTTGCTTTCCCCAGGGACAATAAGGTACTCTCAGGATAAGATTAACATCAGCTGAAATAAGCAATCTGTGTGTATTTCCTCCATGTGTTTTGAGCTACAATTCTTAACATCCAGTTATATTTTTGGATTTGTAATTCTGAAAAATTTGGCATTATCATCTGATATTTATTGAGACTAGATAATTGCCTGTACTTGCCATAACCATTATTGCAATGGAAGTCTGCCACGACTCTCTGTGTGTCAATATTCTGTCAATAAATAACTGAAAATATATTGTTTTCTTTGTTTTCATTATTGTTATTACTTTGTTTTCTTGGCTTGTGATCTGTTTTTCTCAGCAGTGGCTGTTGCATTCTGATATTATTTCAGTATGTGACTAAACAAAGACAGCACTTTAGGCTTCATGCTTTCTCTAAAATAAACACAAACAAAACTTTTATTGTGCGCTCAGGAAATTTTTTAAAAAGGAGAGACATTGTTTCTTCCCATCACTGAGAGACTACTGTAAGTTACATGGAGTTTTCATTTGTTTTGTGGGGCAGGGAGTGTGGAAAATGAATAGCAAAGAGTTGTCCACGTGGCATTTTGAGTCAGGATTGGACAAATCCAAAAGGAGAAAAATGAATTTTTGATGTTGGTATTTGAGGATTAGATCTGATTTGATTAGAGAAAATATTGTGGATTAATCAATATATGGTGATGATTTAAGTTAAGGATATATGACTAGTGTTTATTTTTTAAAGTTGATTATTAGTATTTTAAAGGTTTTTAAGTACTGATATTTATTTAAACTTAGAAAAAGGTTGTTGTATTTTATTATTCTCTCTGTATTGAAAAAAGTTGGAGGTCATTTTCTTATATGTTTATTTTATGTATTCTTTCACTTTTTAGCTTTTTCTTTCTATGTTAGTTTGCATTTTAATTTTTTTCTTTTTTAAATTAGTAAAGATATATTTTTAAAAAAGGATTGGACAATTTTTTCCATATCTCCATTTTTCCATGGACTAAATCTATAGTTTTACAATTCATGAATTAATGCTAAGATGATTGATTGCCTTCATTATCTGTTTGCTGGAACTACCAATCCAGTTTATTCTAGGACATAAATGTTTAATGTCATGGCTGGTGCTGGATTTTACAGCCAAACCTCAGACACAGGAGTAAGTAATAGAGGAAATAGCAAATAGGTTTGTACCATCATCTATAATATAGTTAAGGGATCAGTGGACAAATTTGTGTTTAAATGTAATTTTATTTGTTAAGTATGAAAATATAAGGTAAATTCAGTGGTGGGCTGCTACCAGTTCGCCCCGGATCGGGTGAACCGGTAGTGGCAGCGGGAGGCTCCGCCCACCCACCCAACGTCTCTGCACATGCACAGAAGCTTCTGCGCATGCGCAGAAGCATTGCACGTGAGCACGAGCGTGCAAGCAGCCACAAGCAAAACAATAGTGATGGGATTTGAATCCCACTACTGGGTAGATTCCCCCCTCCCCCTCTTATTCTGTCTTTACTCTCTTGTTTTGTATTTTTAATTATTTTGGCCTTTTCTAATTTTAACTTTCAAGGTTTATTTTCTTAATTGTGAATGCATTAAATAAATACATTTGCATTTTACAGGCATAACTGCGTATGGTCCATAAGTTGGTTTTGTAGGGGTTTTCTTTAAAAGCAGGGCAGTTTTGTTTCTATTTTCAATTAATTGCAGCAATTACAATTTGCCAGGTAAGGATTGTCATGGGGTGGGAAGGAGAGAAGAAGTTGCATGCTTCCTAAGGGAAAAGAAAAATAGAGAGAAAAGCTGTGTGTTTCACAATTTAGATTACAGATCTGGCCATCTAATGGAGGAATTCCATAACACCTTTAAATCCAAAGTCTAAGATTACGAAGCTGCATCGCATAACACATATTATTAAACCACTCTGTATTGGAGAAACTCATATCCAAATAAATGCACAAAGGATTAAAGGATTGATAATGAAGCCGAGCTCCCATTTAACACACCCATCCTTCAAATCTGCCCTTTGAGTTCTCAGATGACCAAAATGGGATTGACGTCACTGTACCTCTCTCACTCTCCCAGTTGCCATTGCTTTGGAAAGCTGGTTCAAGGAAAACCGCTGCTGGCGTTGGGGTGGGAAGCTCTCTTGGCCCAAGAATCCTGCAGAGCAGCAATGACACAGTGTCTCCAATACCCCCTTCCTCCTCGCTTCTCTACTTGCCAAGGTCTTGCACTGCTGGACCAAGGAGATGTTTTATGCCAGGACACAGTAGGGAAGGAAATCCCTCCCCTCCTCCAGACAATTGTTGCTAAAACAGCAACCGAGAAACATGGGGAAATGGATTGTCAAGGTTCATGTGGAAGTAAGAGACATGATGTAAAGAATTAAAGTGGGACGGCTGTGACCTTGTAGTATTGTTTTAATACTGAAGTATGTGAGGCAAGCAAAGGTACTAAAGATGAGGTGGGCTCACGCTTGTCGAAAAGTATGCCAAACACTCTGCTTTGGCAGTTTGGCTTACTGTATTTTCTGCATAGAAAATAGAGAACAGAGAACAAGATGTGTGAAGTTCATGACATAATCAGGTCCTTCAAAAGTGTAGTCTTTATTTTTAGCATGGGTCTCCAAACTTGGCAACTTTAAGATATGTGGACTTCAACTCCCAGAATTCTCCAGCCAACTATGCTGGCTAGTGGATACTGGAAGTTGAAGTTCACAAGTCTTAAAGTTCCCAAGTTTGGAGACCCCTGATTTATAGTAATTGGGAAGCCTTCAAAGGAATGAAATCTGACCAGATTAATGTCTTTTAAGGTTCTTAAAAGCTATCCATTCCAGAGGCTGGTCCTAGCTTGACTTCAGAGAGACAGACATGAAATTTACCCATCCAGCCTTTCTAACATAGAAAGTCAGCTGGAATGGAGGTCAGCTTACAACCTTTGAAGAAAGATATACCCAGTTGTCACTTCTGGTCCAGATGGCTCACTCTAACCCTGTTACTGGCTACTAGAGGAGTTGACCTCAGGATGATGCTGGTAAGTGCGAGGTTCAACAGACTTTTCTGAGATCTGCTCTTCTGGTTATTGAATCTTGCTTCAGACACGATGCTAAAGGAAGGGAAGAATGACATCGATCCTTGGAGAAAGAGTGGAATCAACCAGAGTACTAGACTGTGAATGTCTATTTCAGTGATGGTGAACCTTTTTTCCCTCGGGGGCCAAAAGCAGGCGTGCGTGTGTGACAACACACATGCACATGAAAATACCCATAATGCAATGCCCCCTGCAGGCCACTCCCCCTGTGCATGTGCACGCTCCCCCCCTGTGCTCCCCCTGCTCCTCGGCCATGCAAACGTAACCCCCATTTTAGTGCTAGCAGCCCTCCCTGAAGCCTCCTGGAACCAAAAATGGGGCATGGGAGTGTGCTGCACCCCCACCCACCCCCACGCATACACGCGCGACCCCCCCACCCATATGCACATGCCTCCTGGAAGATACCCAAAAATCAGCTGGTCGGCAGGAGGCATGCAGGCATGCACGGTGGAGCTGACCAGAGATGGCTCCATGTGCCACCTGTGGCATGCGTGCCATAGGTTTGCCATCATGGACCTATTTTTTTAAGCTGTAGATACAATCTGGGAATTCTGCCTGCATACTGTCTGCCTTGCTACATAGTGGAATCCCTTTTTGAGCTTCTAGATCTTCTCATTCGGTACAAGGAAGTTTTCATTCCTTGGAATGAGATTGGGATGTAAGAATTTATGTCCTATATGACAGCAATGAACTCATCCCAAATAATCTCAATGCCAACACACATAGGTGAACAGATCTTAGACCTGTTGTGGCCCGCCAACCGCCTGCGTGGATTGTGGCTGATCCCGACGATGAGGAGCTTGGTGTGGGGTCACGTCTACAACCTGCACAGCCGGCACTTGCGTCAGACAATGAGGAGGCCAAAGAGGATGTGATGCCAGAGGCAGAGACTCAGCTAGGGCCTACAGAACCTCCAGAGCTCCTTCCAGTGGAGAAAGTGAAGTGGAGGAGCCTCTCCTCAATGCTCGGGCACGCAGGGCTGCCAAAAGGCAGGAATGGCTACTCAGGAGGAGGAG
>JANHZT010005364.1:20725-35661 GCA_032468215.1 Stegonotus admiraltiensis
ACCCCACCCCTCCCAGGAGTCCCCACGCAGCTCATTTTGGATGCAGGTAAGTGCAGGGTGCGCACTGAGGCTCAGGGAGGGTGAAAAACAGGCCTACTGGAAGTTCGGGCCTGTTTCTGGCCTTCAGAGAGCCTCCAAGCCTGGGGAGGCTGTTTTCACCCTCCCGGAAACTCAATGAAAGCTTCCGGAGCCCAGGGAGGAAACAAACGCGCCCCCCACCATGGTGCAGGAGGCTGACTAGGCCACGCCCACCATGGCCATGCCCACTCAGCAACCAGACAGAGAATCCCTTGCTAAAATTTTTGAAGCCCACCCCTGTCTCAATCTACCACATACCCACAAACAACGGATTCAGGAACTGTTTTATAATATTTGAAAAGATTCAGTCTGTTACCTCTGGGGCAGCTATGGACAATGCACTTGAGCTACTTATATTTATGTCAAAAGTCTCACATCTGTTCTCTCAGCTACAGTATGCCTTTGAAAAAGCTCATCATTTTGTCAGTCTCTGTCGTATCTGGGGAATGCAGTTTTATTATTAAACACTGGTGGTGACCGAGGAGAATAAACTGAACCATTTGATCATTCTTGCAAACCAAATAAATTTGGATGATGTCATTGATGATTTTGCAGCCTTGAAAGTGAGAAAGAAATACCTTGCATGGGGGTTTCACAAAAAATGTAATTGTAAAGCTTAACTGAAAAGTGATTTTATGGTCTATGACTATAAGGCAGGTATCAAGAGAAGTGTCAAACTATTGAGGACATTCCAGCTGACCTGATTATTACAATTCTTTGGCTGGCTCATATTCTTTTTATTATTGTTGTAATTTCTTATGATCATTCACCCCAGTAGGCACTGGGTGGCTTACAAAATCCACTACATGATTAAAAATAGCTAAAAATACAGTACAAAATCAGACAGCCCAGTCTAAGAACTAGCATGACAATATGCATGTATGATTATTTCAATCAGAATTATAGACTAATTGCAGAATCTGGAAATGGTGTTCGTTGCAGTTCAAAAGTTTCTACCCATTGCCATCCTGTTAGTTCAGGTTCTCTCTTCTTCTTTCAAAAGGGTAAATGACTTGCACTCTAGTAACAAAGGACTTGCAAGGACATAATATAAATGTTCTTCTGGTAGGTACCATTGAATGACTGTCAACCAAACTCATTTACCATCTGCTGCAGTGCATAAGCATCATGGTTGTTAACAGAAAATCATGTGACTGTGGCATCACTTCCTATTTGGTTGTTAAGCTAATCATCATGGTTGTTAAGTGAAATATCACATGATTCTGACTTATGATTTTACTTTTGCATCATCCATCAGCTCTGCTTGTCAAAAGTCAACTATGAAGCATGTGATCATGCAATCACATGACTTCAGGAAGTTTGTGAGTGAAGACCGCCTATATTTATAAAGTGTCAAATTATTTTTATTTAATATCACACATATTTAGTTCTTACATTTCTTTTAAAAGCGAAATTATAGTTTACTTTTTGAGATCAGCTAAGGTCAGGTGGATTCTGTACGTTTTCTTGCTGAGTACTAATAAGGAAAATCTTGAACGAATGTGTTAATGCATAAGTTTTAATGTGTCACAGTCCATTCCATCAGGCACACAACAAATATGAAATGAATGCAACCATGGTGACCACCTAGGTCCGTGATGGCGAACCTATGGCACGCGTGCCACAGGTGGAATGTGGAGCCATATCTGTGGGCACACGAGCATTGCCCTAGATAAGCACCAGCACACATGTGCACGCTAGCCAGCTGATTTTCTAACCTTCTGGGCCCACCAGAAGTCTGGAAATGGGCTGTTTCTGGCCTCCAGGGGAGTGGGGAAGGCTATTTTTGCCCTCCCCAGGCTCAAGAAAGCCTCTGGGGCCTGGGGAGGGCGAAAAATGGGCCTACCGGGCCCACTGTGCCATTGCGTGCCAAAAGCAGGGGGAGCGTGGGGGGAGGGGCACATTGAATTATGGGTGTGGGCACGCGCACGTGCGACCCCCTGCACTCCCCCTGCTTTTGGCATGCGATGGCAAAAAGGTTAGCCATCACTGACTTAGGTAATAATAAATACCGTTGATTTGGAAGGTGGCACAAAATCCTTTGTTTTTGCTGCAAAAAAAGACAGAGCTACAGTACAATGGAAGTTTCTACTGTGGAACAATTTCCAGTAAAAGGCTGTATTACAGTGAATGTTAACCCTGTTTTGAAGAAGTTGCTTGTGTAAACAAATGCAGGTCTTTGCTCTTTAAGAATTTTTTTTTAATTTCAGGCCTCCACTTATCTTTCCTTCTGTTGCCTCTCTCAATTCAGTTATTTGTTTGTTTGTTTGTTTGTTTGTTTGTTTATTTATTTATTTATTTATTTATTTATAAAATTTGTGTGCCGCCCTATCTCCGAGGACTCAGGGTGGCTCACAACAACAATCAACTGAAGAACTATCAAAATCATTCAAAAATACATAAAAAATATTAAAAGTTTTAAAAGTTTTAAAATATGCTACCCCATCAGTCCAGGCTGGGGGACATAAATAGCCAGGTTTTCAATTCACGGCGGAAGGTGCAAAAGTCAGGGGCCAACCGGAGCCCCAAGGGAAGTTGATTCCAAAGGGTGGGGGTGCTCATTATCATTTCCATGCTTCACAATCTTTTTTTCACTTACAGTGTCTGCCTTGAAGTATATTTAAGTAGGCAGGTAATGAAGTTATCTAGCAAATGGGTCTCCAAAGAACCATTGAGAGCACAGTTTGGGCCCTGAACTGTAATAGTCAACTTTATGTAAGCTCTACAGAATTGCATCAGCCTACATACTGCATATCCAGACATAGACACAGACCTCAAACGACCTTGAATTCTCAAGGTTTAGGGAGGGGTTGGATTTTTTTTTAAAAAAAATAAGCCTTAAGATGCGTTTTGGGACAATGTTAATGTAACTAGATAAAGATAGTCAGGATAATAGTATTGACCTGACTATTCTTAAAATGTTCCTAGATGCATTTCCTTATTTCTTTTTCAAATGCAGTACAAATATGTGTGTTGCCTGGTGGTAAAAGATACTCCCCTATATACATGTCAGCTGCATTCACTACCAAATCTATGAGATCCACCACCCCACCTACATATGAACTCCTTAAAGTGCCCTTGTAAGAAAACATTAACTAGCAAACTGAATTGACCCTGAATGGTGACAGGAAGAAGACTCCGATAGGAACTTGTGGTCCAGTAAACTAAATTATTTCTATTCACTGGCCTTATCTCAAAGATAATATGGATGGCATGCTGGCCTAGAACAAAAGGAATAATAATAATAAAGCCACAGGGATGGATTTATCTAAACTATTCCAATGTCACTCTGTACTTTCCACTGTGCCTGCCTTTTTCTAGGTCTTGTCTTTGCAATGTAGTGGGCCCGGTTGTATAAGCTCTGGTTCTGATTCTGCTTTTGCTCAGGGCTACTCAGATTTGCCAGGAATCAAGTAAATAAAAGATAAAAGGTAAAGGCAAACCTGTCAGACGTGTCTGACTCTAGGGCATGGTGCTTACATCTCCATTTCTTGACTGAAGGAACCAGCATTGTCCAAAGACAATTTCTATGGTCATATGGCCAGCATGGCTATATGCCAAAGATACAAAGAATACTGTTAGCTTCCCACAGAAGCAGTACCTGTTTATCTACTTGCATTTGCATGCTTTCAAACTGCAAGGTGGGCAGGAGCTGGGGCAAGTAATGGGAGCGCATCTTGTTGCGTGAAGTTCGGGTCTTGAACCTTTCCAGTTGACAAGCTCAGAGTCTTTAACCGTTGAGCCATCATGTTCCCTACTCAGTATATACTCTATGCATATTAACAAAATTAAGATGCATCTTCAAAGTTATTTGGTTGGTTTAGCTGAGACGGGATTTGGCCACAACAGTTCCTTGGAACATAGTTGAAGATGATAAGCTAAAGTCTTGTTCAAAGTTCAGCAGAACCCCTGTGCCTACATGGATACATTCAGGCAGTCTTCTTTATAACAATAGTACATTACAGACTGATGAAGACACTTTGGCCCATAGTTGTGTCTTGAACTTAAAGAAAGATACAGGAAAATGTAAGAAAATGACCCTTATCTCTGGGGTGTCAGTTTTGGAAGCCATTTTTTTTCTTTTAGCTTCCTGACTACCACATATTTTAGCCTGGGAAATTGGGAGGGGTTTTTATGTTGTAGTGGTGGAAGAATAGCCATAACAACATTCCTTGCTCTCGGAGTCAAGGACATTTGCCTGCACCTGGATGGGAGTAACTGGGGATTGTTTCCAACTGAGCCTAAAGAATGGATTGAAACATGTGATGAACTTGTGGGTGTGGAGCAGAATTGTGAACTTTCAACTGGGTGGGGAAAACCTGGAAGCTTTCAGATTTGGGTTTTCCCAGATGTGCCAACCTGACATCTCTAATAAAGTGGAACTTTGAGGAAGATCTTGCCTTGGAGTTTTATTTCATTGGGGGTGTTTCTGGGAACCCTGACATGAGGTGCCTGGGGTATCTCCTCTAAGGTTCAAGATACAGTCTACCAAAACATCTCAAAACCTCCAGTCTGATTTGGCCTTGTTTCTTGAGCAAGATGAAATTGAACTAAGGCATTTTGGGGTCTAAAGTTATTCAAAGACTACTTACCATACATATGCTTTAAAGATACTACCCTGTATATAAATCATGCTATTGTTTCCAAATAAATCTGGCTGATATCAAAAAAGCAGTGTTGTACCTGTTTAATACTTCAGCAAATCTACCCAGGAAATGCCAGGGGTTTCAAAAGGTAACAACACACAAAAAATCACCTCAGAAGAAAACAATGGTCATCACTCCATAGTGTGGCTAAGAAAACTGCATGGCCTAGTCCATGAAATAACTTGGAGTCTGTTTAAGTTAAGGTAGACTTTACCTTTACTTTATTATTATTATTTTTACAGGAGAGAAGGCACCTGCAAGGAGACAGATTAGCAGGACTTACTTATATTGAAAGGATGGAGGGCAGAATCAACTGTAAATCATAGACTGATACTGGTATCTTTTAAGGCACTTGAAAATAAAAAAAATGTAAAGCTATTTTTATTCAATTAAGTCAGTACATTTGTAAGATATGGTCCATTCGGTTGCAGATTACATTAGCATATTTAAAACATGCTATTGATGCTCAGAAGTACCCTTGGTATCATTTATTTACCAAATTCATAAAAGAAGAGGGCTGTATGAGATAGGAGAGATCAGGGGTGTCAAACTTGATTTCATTGAGGGCCTCATCAGGGTTGTGTTTGACCTTGGGGGCTTGGATGGGCATAGCCAGCATGATGTTCCCCATGTTGGGGGGCACCTGTGGTGGCCTGAGCAATCTGCCAAAGAAAATGGGTTCCGAGCTCCATTTTTGGCTGCGACAGCCTCCTGCAACCATCTGCCAGCAAAAACGGAGCTCAGGAGGGGTGCTCAGAGCCCTCGCGAGCTCCGTTTTCACTGGCAGAAACGTTGAGAGCTGGTCCTTCACTGTTTCCAGGATGGCCCCACAAGCCAGATTTAAGCATCCCACAGGCCAGATCTGGCCCCCAGGCCTTGAGTTTAGATCTGATGTAGATCTTCAATTACTGGTATCAATATTTCATTCTGTTGTCCTTGAAGTTTTATGCTCCCTTCTGGGAGGAAGTTTTGAGTATAGCAGGACTACTAGATTCTATAACAGCTTTGTTCCTTATATCATCCATCTTGTAAACTCACAGGATTCTCTTTTTTTTGCCATGTATATGTATACATTCAAACTAGACTGTGATGTTTCTCTATGTCATATATGTGTGTGTATGTGGATATATGCATAATGGTTATCTTTTGAGAGCTGAATGCAATGAAAGTTCATTTTAATGTATGTAGTGTACATTTAAAGTGACAAAGCTTTTATTCTGTTCTATTCTAGGCTGCAAATAATCCTCTAAATTACTGCAATTGCTAATCCATTCATTATATTTTTCAGTAATACCGTGTTTTCCCAAAAATAAGACCCTGTCTTATATTTTTTTGAACCCCGAAATAAGTGCTTTGCCTTATTTTTGGGGAGGTCTTATTATTTTGGGATGTGTACAGCAAGATGGGGATCTTCTTGTTGTCTTACCTGATTTCCAGCTCTTCATTTAAATATTTTCAGGGAGGGCTTATTTTCAGGGGGGAGGGTTATTTTAGCACATGCTCTCAAAAGTCCAATTGGGCTTACTATCAGGGGATGTCTTATTTTCGGGGAAATAGGGTAAAAATATCACAATTACAAAGGTTTTCTTTTAATTTAAGAGGACCGGGCAAGATAAGCAAGCCAATTCTTGATCTTCACTTAGTAACATCCCACCCCACCAATACAAGTAAATATGTTTTATCTAATATTACACATGTTCCACTTTCTTGTCATTAGATGTATAATCTGTGGAAGAATCAATGTGGTTATGTATAATGTTGATTAGATGGAACAACACAGTCTATGATATCACAATAAAGACTCCTACTTCATTTTTCATACTTGCTAACAAGAAATGAATGGTGGGATTCTTGTTTGCATTTATAAGTTGCATTTAAGAACACTAGCAAGCCATTTAACATTTAACTCCCGTAGTTATTTTGTGATTTAATTCACTAACAGTAATGGAAGATCTGAATATTTCTTTCAGTTATATACTAGAGCAGACAAGAACTGAAAATCAGTTTTAGTTGGTTGAGTCCAAAAAACCCCTCAAGCGTAGAAAGAACTATTTCACTCGGTAACAAAGAGTGACAGTGATCCCTTGCAGGCAAGGGCCTCTTATATTCAGAATTCCAGATAACTCCAAGCTATTTTTTAAAAATCTTGGTTGAAAGGGTCATTCCAGAAAAACAGTCCTTTGAAGAAGGAAATGAAACAACCCAACAACCAAGAAATTATTCTTCAATATCTTTATAATCCCAAACAGCGAAAACCTTGTCCAATATCATAGATTCAAATCTATATCATTTTCTGTTTTTAAGCTTAGTGTGTTATAACTAACCATTGTGGTAGGTTAATTATGGTTTATGGCTTAGTGAGATAATGAATCAGGTCAGTTTGTCTGGTTTGGCTAACTATAATTTAGCTCCACATATTTATTCAGCCACTAAATAAGTGACTGAATGGAAGGAAAAGTAGAGATTCAGAGAAAGACAGAATCAGTAAATATATATGAAAGAAGAATGAATTTCAGATGGGAAAATAAGAAAAGTGAGGAAACGATGAAGGAAGAAAAAAGGCTGGATGGGAAAGCATGAAAGGACAATGAGAAAATGCAAATAACGGAATAATGGTGGAAATGTTTGACCACAAGACATCTTCCCTAGGATCCTGTCATGGGACCCAGTTTGGTGTAGTGGTGAAAGCTAACTGGAAGACCATGAGTTTTAGTCCTGTCTTAAGCACGAGGACAACTGCTGGATTATCTAGGACCATTCAGTCTCTCTAAGCCCTAGGAAGAAAGCAATGGTGGAAATGTAGCCAAGAGAATTGCAAGGACTTGTCCATGCAGTCATCAGGACTCAACATTGGTTCAAAAGCAAACACACACACCCAAAATATCCTCCCACAAAACTATTGATTCCCAGCAGAGCATAGTTGTTCAAAGTCCAAAGTTCTGCCTAATCCTGTTATTTTCCAATAACCCATCAAATCTTGTCACTGTGACAAGAACTTGGAGGCAATATACATACCCAATTATTGTTCTGAAGCAACTGACTTTCAAAGATATTGTATCTGGTCTTGATTGTGGACTATAACCACCATATCAAATGGCCACTGGGAGCTTCATCCTTCATATCCTTCTGTCTTTCTTTCACAGCTATCCAAATTGTTAGCCATTACTATAGCTTTTTGTAGCAAATCTCTGCAAAATGTAGACATTTTATATCTTACATGTAGTACTATGTAAAAGGTAGTATTTGCTAATATTCGATCACATTTCATTACTTAGATTGTACTGCAAACAAGTTTCCAACCTAGTTTTTCCACACTATTCATTTATTAATCCTTTCTCCTTTATATTTGTCCTTCTAACCTGTAGACCACCATCGTTTCCATTCTCGATTCCTCAAAAGTAGTATGAAATTTACTCACTACAATCTACATAATCACTAATCCTGAATGACTTTAATTGATATGGGTAAGAAAGGAGAATTTCCACCTATAAGATCTGAGGCAGGCTGGGATGAATGCTCTCAACAGTTTAAAAAGAATTAAACTAAAGCTTGATACACCATTCTAACGACACTGACCCATTTACATTTATAACAGTGGTGGGTTGCTACATGGATCGGGCGAACCAGTAGCAGCAGCGGGAGGTCCACAAGCAAAAAGGTAGCGACGGGGTTTGGAACCCACTACTGGTTTATATATCTGTTTCCTAAATATATATGAAATATGGAATTCAACTTTTTCCATAATGCTATATGCTGGGTTGATATTTTGTTGAGTTCAGTTCTGTCAAGATTTCTTTTCTAATCTTCTACAGCCCTGCATAGGCTTTTGTTGGTAGAAGACAATCTGTCTTAGGAGAAGAAATATTCTGTGATTTTTTTTATATATATTTCTGTTGCATCAATTTCAGAACATTCTGCCCCAAACTGAACCTGTTCATACTGTGTTCTCCTTGAGCTATTGCTGTCTGTTGATTGTTTTTTATTCTTCAGAGATAAATAAAAGCACTGCTTCTTCTGTTCAACAAGAACATTCCAGCTTACTGAATTATTTTTAAATGTAGTATATATCACAAAGAGGAAATGAGCAAGCATATTTTTACTTCTTTCTTTTTTCCATTGCATCATTAGTGTATTAGCCTGTGTGCCTATAAACAAAACATGGCCACAAGATTTAGTGCGGTATAAATGCTATTAAATATTATTGCACCTTTATCTTGTATATGGTATATATAACGTCTTGAAATGATAGTAATGAAACTACTATTAATTCAATTAATAGAAGAATTGCAAGTTAGAAAAAGACATAACAGTGTAATGTGTTGTCAGATGCTACTTAGTAGAATGTCTATGGCATCATTTTTGGGAAGTCCGTGGGGCTGAGGCTAAGAACATGCTTTTTCAACATGTTGCCTATGCTTGGAACAGCTAGTAGTCTGCTGCCCTCATGATAATAGCCTTCCAGAAAATAATAAAGTCTGATCTCTTGCCAAGTCTTCTGAGATGTAGTTGCTTGTCATCATTATTATGGTTTCATCTTATTATATTTGGTATTTTATTACTATTATGGTGGTTTTGATTTTTAAGCTGTTTGGTTTGTGGTTTTATTAAGGTTGTGGGTTAAATTTATTTCACAGTCATCAGTGCAATCAATCAATCAATCAATCAATCAATCAATCAGAATAAAGCTGGAAGGGACCTTGGAGGTCTTCTAGTCCAAGCCCCTGCTTAAGCAGGAGACCCTATACCCATGATGGCGAACCTATGGCATGGGTGCCACAGTTGGCACGTGGAGCCATATCTGTGGGCACATGATCATTGCCCTAGCCCAGCTCCAGTGCACATGTGCATGCCAGCCAGCTGATTTTCGGGCCTTCCGGTCCCACCGAAAGTCAGGAAATGTGCTGTTTCTGACCTCCAAAGGGCCTCCGGGGGTGTGGGAAAGGCTGTTTTTGCCCTCCCCAGGCTCCAAGAAAGCCTCTGGAGCCTTGTGAGGGTGAAAAACAGGCTTACTGGGCCCACCGGGCCATCGTGTGCCAAAAGCAGGGGGAGTGGGGGGGTGTCACACGCACATTGAATTATGGGTGTGGGCACGCGCACATGCAACCCCATTGTGCTCCTCCATTGTGCTTTTGGCACACGATGGCAAGAAGGTTAGCCATCACTGCCCTATACCATTTCAGACAAGTGGCTGTCCAGTCTCTTCTTAAAAGCCTCCAGTAATGAAGTACCCACAATTTCTGAAGTCAAGCTGTCCCACTGGATAATTGTTCTCACTGTTAGGAAGTTTCTCCTTAATTCCAGGTTGCGTCTCTTCTTGATTAGGAATACCTGGATGGGATCAGCCCATCTCCTACTTGCAAATTCTTTTTCCATTTGTCCCTTAGAATTGTCTTCTGATCCCAACAGTTCTGAAAGCCAGCAAGGCATGGAGGGATGTCACAAATAAGGATGATAATGACAAAGAGAATGAAAAGGTGAGCTACTCAGGGAGGTACTTCATCAAAAACAACACTGAAAATGAACTAAATCACCTCAAATAACAACTGGAATGTAGAAACATATAAAAGAAATGGCTTCATCTTGGAGCTAATGTTTTTTAGAGTAAATTTAGATATACAAAGAAATACAGAGAAGACTCCAAGTAAATGGTAGTATCTTCATGGTACATATGATACTTGATACGATAGCATCATGCCATATATTTCCCCCATCTCTCTTCTTTCAATGCCATCATCAAAAATGAAGATTATAAGACCATGGCATAGGAAATAGGAAATTCATTAGAACACAGTAATATTGTGTTCTAATGAACAGATTTTTATCATACTTGCAATCATCCCAATGTTTTCTAGGGAAATCCAACACATTTGGAGTATATCAAGGCTGGAAAAGCAGTACTAAATTTCACCAGAATGTAGGAAGAGATAAATATAGAACCATAAATTTGAAAGAAATCATTTAGGCCATTAAGTACAAATCCCCAGACAGTGCAGAAGGGAGAATTAGAGCATCAAAATGGATAGCTGTCCAGACTCTATTTAAAGACATCCAATAAAAATAAGATATAATTATTTAAGCTTACCTTGTTCACAATGTGTGTATGACAGAAATTCTAATAAGCAGCAAAAGCAACAGGGACTTTGGAGAAAGTGAGTATGTAATACTCATAGCTTTGATATTTAGGGAGTCTAAAGCTGAGTGTATTCAAACACTGATCCAGGATGCAAGAAAGCAGATTTTTATAAACTCAGAAGAATGGTAATTACATTACCATTGTACGAGAAATTAGTGGGAAATGGAGTCTAAAATTGTGACAGTGACAGTTCAGGTTCTCCACCTCTTAGCACTAGTACTAACGTTTAGACTTATATACCACTTCATAATGCTTTACAGACCTCTAAGTGGTTTACAGAGTCACTCTATTGCCCCCAACAAAAAATCATTTTACCGACCTTGAAAGGATGGAAGCTTAGTCAACCGGTGGGCAGAGTTAGCTTGCAATACTGCATTCTAACCACAGCACCACCATGGCTCTTCTTACTTTACTAAGGACTTTTCCTCAGTGGGAAACTGTTCAAATCAACCTAAGGTTAATCAATGAAAGGAAGAACCACCCATATGAGGTGATTAGGTTGTGCCATGAAGAAATTTAAGTCTACAAGATCAGACCAATAACATCCAAGAGTCCTGAAGAAACTTGCAGCTTCTTTCAATGATTTTTGACAAATCATGGATAAAACATAGTGGCAAAGGTTTGAGGAGGAGCAAACGTTTCTCTTCTAAAAGTATGGTGGGGGAGGGAGAGAGAGGGGGATGGAGGGAAACAGATATCAAGCTTTATGTTCATGCCAAGTAAACTCTGAAGCAAAGTTTTGGGGAAAAAAATAATGCATTGCATGGTAGGCTCCATCGTGGATTTATCAATTAGAAACCATGCTAAACCAACCAAGAATATTCTATCAAAGAATAAGTCATGCCAAACCAAACTATTTCCTTTTTTTGACAGAGTGACTAATTTTGGGGGCCATGGGAATGCAATAGATGTAATCGACCTTGACTTCATCAAGCATTTAACATAAGTAGCTGCTACTCTGGAATATAGTACTGTAATAAGATTCAAAATGACTTTAATTAGTAAGAGAGTAAAATTTAATAGAGATAATGCAAAATTCTTCATTTAAAAAAACTAATGCCTAGGAATCAGAGGGAGGGAACATCTGTGAAAAATATTTAGATCACAAGCCAAAAGATTAATTGGCTAAATATCAAATGCAATTTTGGGGCTTCTTCAGTTTAAATATAGGAAATAATATTATTGTAACTTCAAATACTGTCTTCAGTTCTGGGAATTACACATTAAAGATTCTGAGAAAGTAGAACATGAAAGTACTTTAGAAAGCAATGGGACTACTCAAGATACTAGAAGCGAAATATATATGGTGAAGAGAAACAGAGCTGTGGATATTTAGTCTTGGGCATGTGATATATGCATACTAAAATAGCACTTTTCAAATACATGACAGGATATTGCATAGAAGTTTAAGATATCAATCCAGATTAAACAGGATCACCAAGGAGATATTGAAGTTCAGCGTTTGAACTTCAAAAGAGGTCTTCTCCCAAGAGTTCTTGATTACTTTATCTCTGGTATCCAACTAATGTCTGATAATTAAGAGATGAATAATGTAAGATTGTTCTTGGACTGCTAATAGAGTATCAAATAGCTATTTATTCATAGATTACTCATATTTCCTGTAGGCTTATGAAAATGTTATCCTTGATCTTACACAGAAGAAATCATATCATTTCATTGTCAAGTACAAAACACCATAAATATTGTGGCAAAAGGACCAATGTACTGCCTTCTAAAATTCTGTGCATGAAATTATATTAATAAATTATACTTTGTCAATTCACACTTAAGTTTTTGGTCTGCATTTTTTGGAACAGAATGTAAACAAGGGAAAAGATTCATAAAAAAGAGAAAAAATAATTTTGCTTTTGCCCTTCCCCATGAGTCAGCTCAAACTTATTTCATAATCGCTGCTTCTGTAGAGAATTAGTATAAGGCATTACCAGAAAAAAACAAGCTAGTATTCTTTAACAGTCTATTATTATGGGCCATGTGAGAAAAATTACATGGGTAGAATGTTTTTATGCATATTTATTTGGATCCTCAATCCTTTAAAAAAAAGCAAGTCTTAATTTATCAAAATATTAAAACAATATACCAATTTGAATCCAGAAATGAAGAAATAAAATACTTTAGAAAAAAAAATAAGCAGGTGCTGTCAGGGTAGGGAAATATTTGCACACTTATTCTTATTTCTGATAAAAATGGATCTACTTCATTTGTTCTCATTTAAGTGCATAGCTGTATTACTAGACAAAATGTTTTGGGGTTTTTATGTTTTTGCCCACTCTGAATTGAAGCCATACCTAACAACTAAGAAGGGATAGTGTTGGGAGTTAGGGATAAAAGTTTGTTAAATGGGATTGCTAGAAATTCTGTTTATATATAGCCCTACAGATAAAACAAAGTGTACAGTCACCAAAGGCCTTGTTGCTTAACTATTTTAACCATAACAGGAAGCTCTCCTCTGAACAAAAATACCATAGAGTATATATTACAGATTATAACTAGCAAATTTACAAACACTGCCATATACTGTTGTAGCTACTGCACATAATACATTCCAACAAAACAGGAGTAATCAAAGAAAAGGAAAAACCAAGTGAATTTCAAAATATCCTGTCATTGCCTTCTGCAAATAATTTTGGAATAACATAACACTAGAACCATTCAAATAGGAACTTACATGAAAAGGGTGTGGGGAGGAATGCTATGTTCATTGGAAAAGTTAGATGACCAGATTGTAAAAATGTGACAATACAGGTTCCAATTTGGGTCAGTCACCAGGACCAGAGGTTTAGCCTTTCGAGCTTTCGGACTCTTATTGGAGCCCATCATCAGGGAACCAGAATGCAATTCAAGGTGTGCTGAGCTGGTTACTGTGTTAGAGCCATAGAACTTCTAAAATATTCTGGTGATCTAAGAAAAACAAAAGCATAAACAAAAGTATAGCATTTTAATATATCATTTTAAAAGAGAATGCAGATGTGATCATCAGCAAGGTCTAAATTTATAATACATGTTATAATATAATAATTCAGGGAAGAAAACCAACATGGCATATGTTTTGGAAGGCACAGGAGTTCATTTCATCATAATTTTTCTCTGATTAAAAACCTGTAACAGCAACAAAAGTGCTTCTCACTGGTCTTCCTCTCTCAAATTTCCCTAATAACTTCTGCTTTTTCTCCTGATTCACATGCTCAGTGAGTGTATTCTGTGGGCAACTGGCTACCATTTGAAGACACAACAGGACTGAATGAAGAAACTTAAAACCGGTCCTTGTAGTTGTGGCCACTGCAACAATCCTGCAGTCACATGAATGTGATTCAGGCATTTGGCATGTTGTGTGCCATAAAAACATATCAGTATCCTGCGGTGGTGTGATCACCATTTACAATCTTCGCTGCCAGTTTCGAACAAACGAAGTCAATGGGGAAGTTGACAGGTTACAAATGGCGATGGGGTGATGCTACACCTAACCACCACATGGGATTTACCTAATTACAGCTGGAACTGCCAGAACTGGCACTGTAAGTTGAGTCCATCACATGGCATTGTACTGTATGACTGTACTGCTTAGTGACAGAGTTCCTAGTGACAGATTACCATGAGGATTACTTGTATTCCATTTATATGTCAGCAGTACTCAGGGAGCAGTCAGCAGCAGCAGCAGCATTCAGTTAGCAGTGCTTCCCCTTCCTTGGCTCTTTCTCCATCTTTTCTTCCCCCATCTGCCTCTTCCTTCTTCTCACTTCAATTCCCTGCCAAACTTATTTTTGCTCTTCCTGTTGAATCACTCATTCTGTTTTTGTTTTAATCTGAAGATAATACCACCTCACACATTTCTAAAGACGGGTTATTTTCTTTATCTTGATAACACCCAGAGGTGGTCAGGTCACCTCATGCCATGATGCTGAGCATAATAAGCAGGATTCATCAACGTATGTGATTTATAAACTTAAAAATTAGGGTTGAAGACTACAGTGCAGAATAGGAATGGGAATAGGAATAGGAATAGGAATAGGAATAGAATAGAATAGAATAGAATAGAATAGAATAGAATAGAATAGAATAGA
>JANHZT010005364.1:35761-56608 GCA_032468215.1 Stegonotus admiraltiensis
TCTAACAATGCTTTGAGCTCTAAGCACATAGCACTTATAAGCAGTATCCTGAATAACAGGAAGCGAGCTTCCTATAAATTTCTCAGCTGTCCTTACCACTCTCTGTATGGACTTTCTATCTGAGGCCGTGCTGCCTCAGAAACAGTTTTATTACATGAGGTTTATGATCATTACGATCAAAGGCCTTCCTGCAATGAAACACTCATTGGTTTATTTGTAGTATTCTTTGACTTTCTCAATTATCCAGCATGCACTAGAAATAATATATCTTTGGCAGTCTTTTTTCACATCCATTCTTAATTACTTAATTTAGTTCATTTCACCATTCCTCTGGTTTTCGTCAGTGAGGTTCAAAACTTCCAAGCAGTTCCCAATGTTCTCCTTGAATCTCTGTTACAAGGACTTTCAAAGTTTGCACTATCTTGGTGGCCCACTGAGTCATGTGCCAATTTCTTTCTGAAATTGAAACATTCCATGTAAGCGTACGAATACTTCTAAGGATGAGATCCGATCTGAATAAGGATTAGTGAAGCAGGTTTATAAGTGAAAAGACTTGCAAACTGATATACAAAAAGCAGGCAGGAAATAAAGAGGGAGTACCAAGTACAGGCAATCCTCGACTTACAACGGTTCATTTAGTGACCTTTCAGTGACAATGGCATTGAAAAAAGTGACTTATGGTTCTTTTTCACACGTACAATTGTTGCAGCACCACCATGGTCTCATGATCAAAATTCAGACACATGGCAACTGACTCATATTTACAACAGTTGCAGTTTCCCAAACTCATGTGATCACTTAACACCTGTCTTACTTCGCAATAGAAATTTTGGACTCATAAGTGGCCATAAGTCAAAACTCCTTGTAAGTCCTTTACTCTATTTATACCCTACTGTTCCCAAATCTTGAGGTGCTGAAGAGTCACTAGACATCAGAGGTGGTATTCAGCAGGTTCTGACCAGTTCTGGGGAACCGGTAGCAGAAATTTTGAGTAGTTCAGAGAACCGGTAAATACCACCTCTGACTGGCCCCACCCCCATCTATTTTCTGCCTCCTGAGTCCCAGCTGATTGGGAGGAAATGGTAACCTTCCCCTGGAATGAGGAGGGAATGGAGATTTTACAGTATTCTTCCCCTAGAGCGGGGTGGGAATGGAGATTTTACAGTATGCTTTCCCTGGCCACCAAGCTATTCCCACAGAACTGGTAGTAAAACATTTTTTGAATCCCACCACTGCTAGACATCCTTGAGATAATTGAGAAGGAGAAGAAGGAGAATGAATCCACAACATGAGGCAGCCGATGTATATAACACCTAAATCATGATCATTTTTGTTTTAAAATAGTTTCAGTATCCATTTACTCTTATGTCAGAACTCATGTTTTGTAAACTCATTTCTGCATACTTGTTAGATGATCTTTGTAACAGTAACAGAGTTGAAAGGGACCTTGGAGGTCATCTAGTCCAACCCCCTTCCTCACGCAGGAGACCTGTACTAAGGATTTGAACCGCCAAACTGCCAACCTTTCTGATCCACAAGCTCAGTGTCTTAGCCACTGAGCCACCTAATCAGGCTTTGAAATGACATTTTCCTTTATATATATTTTTCTGTAGACTTTGGCACCTAGAGCATATCATTTCCTGCCCTTATAGTTTCCTACAACTGATTGAACTGTATAGCTGAAGTAAATCAATGTGTATGATCCGTAGGAATTTTTTTTTAAAATCCATTTTATATGGTTAGTTAAGCCTCACCAGGACTACGAGCTATCATCCTATCATTGATTTGATCCCCTTCCCCTTCATCTCTTATTTTGGGCATGAATAAATCTCCATTCTCTTCATTGGAAATTCAGGTATTCTTTTATCAGTGTTGCTGAACCGTCTGACTATTTTTTCATTGAACAGTCAGGAAACGTTTGGATAAAAGGCAGGTTTATGATCTCAACACCTGTCCCAGTGAAAGGACCAGATGGAACAAAAAGCTTTCCCCCTCCCTCCTAACTAAATTCCCCTGCTTAACTAGGGGCAGGTACACAGAGAACCAAAAAGTCAAGCAATGAATTTAAAAACAAGAATAAAATCCCTTTATAAGCAGTTCCATGGCTAGGGTCATTTCCTCTAGATTTTATGCTCTCCTTTTATCAAATTCATTGGGGAATTATTCATACATTTAACATCAACAAATGCCAAAAGATTGTAAAGCAAATGCCAATAAAACTGTAAAGCAAAGTAGCCTATAGAGTATTTGAATGAATTTCTTTTTTGCTTTCCCACCAGAGTACTTTTCTAAAACTTTTAACATTTGCATAACTGAGCAAACATCTGGGAAATATTTGTCTCTTATCTAAACAAAGATAGCATCTCATTAGCCCTCAGAGGAGATACAAAAAGCTACAGATACCACTGTGGGGATTTGGATGAGCAATGTTGCAACTAAGTAAGAGACAAAGTATTTCTTTTAAAGGCTGATATAAGCGCTTATGCCATAGTTGGCCTCATTAAAATCAGATGAATTTTGTTCTAAATAAATATATATGCTTGCCCAAAATAAAAATGTTGCAATTTGCCTATTGCTAAACTGAGGAAATAGTGGTTAGGAGAAGATAGGAGTAATTATCAAGAAAATATTTCTTTACTACTGTGTTTTCCTGAAAATAAGACATTCTCTGATAATAAGCCCAGTTGGGCTTTTGAGCACATGCACTAAAATAAGCCCCCCTGAAAATAAGTCCTCCCTAAAAATAAGCCCTCCCTGAAAATATTTAACTGCATGCACAGCCGGTCCCTGCCATTTCCTCTGGTTAGGGTTAGGGAGACAGCTGGAAATCAGGTAATATGGCAAGAGGAGCCCCGTCTTGCTCCACGCACTCCAAAATAATAGGACCTCCCAAAAAATAAGGCCAAGCGCTTATTTCAGGGTTCTGAAAAATATAAGACAGGGTCTTATTTTCAGGGAAACACGGTAGTAACCAATACAGTAGAACCTCTGGTCGCGACCATAATTTGTTCCATAACTTTGGTCGCAACCCGATTCTGTTGTGACCCAAACCTAATTTTGGAAATTTAGTGCTTACAAAAAAAATGGCATGAAAAGGGAAGTTGGCTGTGGGAAAAAAAATTGTGAATTTTTTGGTCGGAACCCAATCTGATTGTGGTCAGAAGCATTCTTGACCAGAGGTTCTACTGTATTATGAATTATAAAAACTTAACTAAGATTGAAATCAGAATCAGTCCTGCTTCACCTTGCCTAAACCATGGAAGGGTCACATGGCATTTCTTCTCATTGTCCCCATCACATGATTTATAAAGTTGTCTATTGTCATTTCATATACTGAAATAAATTTAGTTTTTTCTCTTAAGCTGGCAATTTTTTGCTGTAGCTTCAAGATAGTAGGATCCATAATAGTTTACTACTTATTATCATAGTAGTAAGATCAGGTGACATTTTATGAGTGTGAACAGAGGACTTCAATTTTGAAAACACCTCATTTGGTCTAACCTAAAATTACAATCATCTATAAATTAAAAAAATAAGCTTCAGCATGTGAGGCTTCTAAATTGGCTACTTACTTTCTACTCTAGATCAACTGTCTATAGTATTATTAATAAGTGCTGCAGAGGGATAACATAAATGGACCATCATGAAATTCACTAACTTACAAGGGATAATAAAAGACTATAGCTTAGATCAGGGATGTCAAACTCGATTTCATTGAGGGCTGCATCAGGATTGTGTGTTGGGGTGCTGGGGTGAGTGTGGCCAGCTCAACATCACTCATGTTGGTATTGTGGCCCGCCGGTGGCCAGCAGAGCTGGCAGCAGAGTCAGACAGTGAGGAAGTTGGGGAGGAACATGAGCCAGTCCTGGGGGCTGGAGAAAGCTCAGATGAGAGCTCTGCATCAGAGGCAGAGAGGGAGATAGACAGCAGTGAGGTAGAGGAACAGCTGGAGTCAGTGGTGGGATTCAAGTACTTTAACAACCGGTTCTCTTCCCTAATGATTTCTACCAACATCCAGTTTGCCAAACTGCTCAGAAAGTTAACAACCGGTTCTCCCGAAGTGGTGCGAACTGGCTGAATTCCACCACTGGCTGGAGCTCATTCCCAGTGTGCACATACACAGAGGTGCCAGAAGACAAGAACAACTCAGAAAGCAGGGTCAACTTGCGAGTAAAGCCACACCTTGGAGATGAAAGGCCCCTCCCATAGGAAACAAAAGAGGAGCAAAGGGGAAGGGGGCTTTAGCAGGAAACAATTCATTCGTTTGGTAGTTTCAAGAGTGGAAAGTTCTGTTCGTGACTCTAAGAGACTCTGTGCCAAGTTTTGCCTTACTCTGCATTTGGAAACAAGTTATGCAGCAGCTTGCCAAATGAGATAAGGTGTGTTGATAAATAGTCCTTTGAAAAACTGTTTGGACAAACCTTGCTGACTGTGAATGAAAGAAATTCATAGTCGTGTAAATAAAAGAGGTTTTGCTGGGACCATTTCCTGCTTCCTGCTTTTTAAGGGAGCCTAGGTCAGAACAGTCAGGGGCGCCTTTGGTGCAACCCTCTGCCAGCAAAAATCGAGCCCAGGAGGATTATACATAGCCCTTGTGAGCTCCGTTTCCGGCTGTGATGACCTCCTGTAACACTCTGCCAGCAAAAAATGGAAGGGCCACATGTGGGCCTCCCAAGCTCCACTTTTGCTGGCAGACGCAGCACAGGCCAGTTCTTTGCTGTTTCCAGGACAGCCTCGCAGGCCAGATCTAAGCACCCCTTGGGTCGGATCCAGCCCTTGGGCCTTGAGTTTGACACCCTGGCTTAGATATAACAAGTCTACATCTGACCTTTCCCTTATTCATGCACTGAATAAACAAGCAATGCAATTTTTCAGTTCACTATCCCCTAACACTATGTCCCCTGGAAAATATACTATCATCTTTCACCAAATATTTAGCAAGGTTCTTACCTTTTCTTCTCAATACTGTGATTGTAACTTCAAGGCCAGCTGGCCATTAAATTGTCAGTCAGTTCAGTGCTGGAGAGGCAAACTTCAGATTACTCTGAAAAGTCAGTGAGCCAAATACAAACAGAAGTGTTTTAGCTGCAAACATCTTTTGCTTCTTTTTTAAAAAAGTGGCGTGGTGATCTACTGGTGAAGACTCTCACCTTCCACTCAGAAAGTTGAGACTTCAATCCTAGGTAGTGGCAGATGTTCTCTCCTAGAGCGCAAAGAAAAAAAAAATTGCTCCACCTGAACGTGGCATCAGGAAGGGCATAAATTTTCATGTGAGTTGATGGCCCAGATTGTTTTTTCCATTAGTGACAAGTACACAGTAGCGATTGTTTGGTTTGTTTGTAGGTTATACCAAAGTTAATCAGTTCAGAGAATTGGGTATTGTTTTTCTTGTCTTATTTCACAGTGATTTGGATAGACTTGTGTCAAAACAAACTCTGCATGATGTTTCTAAGTGTCTAAGGGTTTTCTCATATCAGCTGTATGTAGCTTTCATAACTGGGTGTGTTACCAATGATTCAGGCATATTAGCAAGGAATTCTGGAGGACACCAGATTTGAGAAGGCTATTACAAAGTCTAAAAAGTTTACAGACAGTAATTATATTGTGAAATTCCATTTCCAGCTTTTCAAAAAATTATCTGTTTCAGGTTATTCATTTCTATCTGCAAATCAGTGGTGAGTTGCTAATGGTTCGCCCTGGTTAGGGCAAACCTGTAGTGACTCTGCCCACCCACTCAGACGCTTCTACACACAAGCCCTCACAAGCGAACTGATAGCGACGGGATTTGGAACCCACTACTGCCGCAAATAATGCTTTCTCTCCAGCACAAACAAGAGAGAGATGAGATTTAAATCAACCAGTCAATAACATTTCAAAAAGAAGGGAAGCTACCACCCATTATAGCCACAACATTATGATTGTTTGATATATTGGGGATTCTGAATCCATGCATCATGATATCTGAGCCTGTTAGTCTTACTCATATTAGTAGAGCCAAAATAATATATGGGAAATATACCATTCTTATAAACCTCTTCTTAGTTTGTCTTATTTACATATCCGTGTAATATATAAAATGTAGCATTGTCATAATAATCCAAAGGAATAAAATAGGTATGCTGGCAGTATCATATAA
This sequence comes from Stegonotus admiraltiensis, assembly GCA_032468215.1. NCBI lineage: Eukaryota > Metazoa > Chordata > Lepidosauria > Squamata > Colubridae > Stegonotus > Stegonotus admiraltiensis. The sequence continues at coordinate 41,898 of JANHZT010005364.1, forward strand.
GTAGTCCTCGAATTATGACCAGTTGCTTAATGGTATTCAAAGTTACGATTGACTCAGAAAAAAGTACTTGGGAACTACACTCAAAGTTCTGACTGCTGCCCCCCAGTCATGTGATTTTTGTTGCTTAGCAACTGACCTGCATTTACATCTACTTGCAGCATCTCTTGGTCACATAATCTTGATTTATGACTCTCTTTTCTTTCTGCCAGAAACTGGTGTTTATTTCCAGCAAAAAAAAGACTTTGTAGGAAACAAAGGGGTTCACTTTATAACTGCTGAATTCAATTAATGAGTACCACAAAAAAGATTATAAAATCAGCAATGGTCACATGATGATCTGCTTAATGAGTCATGGGCTCAATTACAATATATACAATCCCTGTTGTATCAACATACAATCTAAACTTTACTTCAGAAACTGCTCAAAATTCTCAGTCTATTGCACATGTAGCAAAACAGCTATGGAGCTCACTACTACATAATGCAGGGGGAAAGTCACGATACATCATGTGATGCCGCTGTGGCAACGTGAGTTAGATACCCCTGCCTTAAAGCATCTAATACTCTGACCCCAAGCTGAGAGATTTCAATGGAAAAATTCGCATCTGTTTCCCCAGTAGGTCTACCCCATGGATGTCAAACTCACCACATCACGTTGCCATTTCATGATGTTTTTTCCATTTGTGGAGCTGGGGTGTGTGTGACCTGTGCATGATGCATCTGGCCTGCAGGCCACCAGTTTCACACCCCTGGTCTACCCCATTTCATCTCATTTGTATACATAGGCAAAAAACAAAGTGTTTCTTTATCATTTTCCCATGGATTGTTAAGTTGATGGGTTTTGCTTATAGCTGAACAATTTCTGAATTGTTGGCTAGACTGAAGTCATCATAGATGGATTTATCTAGTGGGATTAATTTTTAATCCCATTAGTTTCCTATTTTCCAAAGCACCCGAAAGCAACAGATGGAAACTAATCAAAGAGAGATCCAACCTACTGTTCTATGATTATTGCCCTTATATGAATAATCAACCTTCCCAAAGAGGATGATTTTCCTAGTTCATCTCCTATTCCATAAAACTGAGGATATGTGCTCAGGAGGAAAAGAAATAATAACAAGAATCTGCTATGAATATTCAAGCAGGAAACCCAGGTAATCTCTTTCCAATTATTTCTCTCCTTATTTAAGGAGGTTCTCTCCTTATTTATGATTGACTTGTTTTCCCTTGTTTCCTGCACATTTCCCCCCTTTTCCAATAAATATTGTATATCTAAAGGTTTTTAGGGCATTTGGGTTTAGAAGGGCATTTCTCCTTAAAACTTTGTGTGTATGTAAAACTGCTCATTTATACAACTATATCTTGTCTCCCAAGATTGGCGAAAGGTTTGCTAAATTCTGCATATCTGAGCTTCATCGCTCAGACTCCCTTCCCCAATAACATCTGCCTACCTGATAAGATCTAGTAAAGCAGGCTTTTCTACATGTCTGGTTGAATAGAGATTGAATACCAGATGCCTTAACTGCCTTTAAGAAGCCTATGATGTTATCATGTTTGATGGAGTCTGTTTCTGAAGTCAGATGATAGAATTCTGTTATAGTTTATAAGGTCAATTCTTTTAAAGTTGAAATTATTATGAGACTTGTCACACCTGAGATAAAGATTCAGAATTTATTAGAGATTGCCAACTTCAGGCCACCTTCAGTTTTTGATTCTCTCTTTTGCAATATCATCAAATATATCCACCCATCATATGACTGGTCCCTTCCCTTCTGACCATGAGGAAATTGCTTAAAATCTGGCAGGCTAGTGTATTATGAATATTCCTCCAGATAATGGATTGTGGGGTTGTTGTTTTTTTGTTTGAATATGACTTCTGTTTATGCATTAATAATGCATAATCTTGTTTTTAATTTGTTTTGAATCTGTTTGTTTTAATCATAATTGCCTACTGGAAAATGGTAAGCTACTTAGATTAGAATGGCTTGTAAACCCTGTAAAGTCATTTTGGTATAATGGTTAAGATACCAAGTAGAAAGCACTAGACAATTAGCTCTAACCTTGCCTTAGGTACAAAGTCAGATGGATGACCTTGGGCCAATCTCTCTCTCTCTCTCTCTCTCAGCCCTGGGAAGTAGGCAATGGCAAACCGCTTCTCAAAAAAACTTCAAGGAAACTGCAAGGGACTACTCCAGCCAATCACCAAGAATCAACACCGAGTTGAAGGCATCAACAAACCCCTCCCAAAAGACCAAGACCAAAACCAAAACCCAACCCTGTAAATTAAAGAAAGAAAGAAAGAAAGAAAGAAAGAAAGAAAGAAAGAAAGAAAGAAAGAAAGAAAAAGAAAGAAAGGGTCTGCTGTGTAGACTATGGTAACAAACTGTTTAGCCTGACCATGGAAACCTATGCTAATTACCTTTTGTTGGAAAACTCTTGGAAGGAAGAATATTGGCAGAGTTGTTTTAGATAATCTTCACCCTCCTGGTTTGTAACACCCTTATACTTAACTTGTTGGGGATCTATAAACATCTAGTTGACCTCTCTAGAGAGATTATAAATACTGGATTAGATGGATGTGAGTTCTTCTTACATTCTGAAACTAAGATGGCTTGCTTTGCCCTTTCATATGTTTAAACCCACCTTAGATTGTAAAAAGATTTTTAGTAATAGTCTGGAAAAATAATTAAGTAACAATTATTTTGACAAGACATATGTGATAGAATATAGGAACATTTGCTTTAACATTAGAACAAATTTGCAGTGCCTTAATATGTGTCTGAAGTATTTTTCCCATTACCTCTGTGTCCATTTACCACAATTAATACTTAGCCATAACAGTACCTCTGGCATATAGGCTAGACAGGGAAGTTAAAAAAAACCAAACCCTAATAAAATCCGCAAAGAAGATGATAGAAATTGCTGCCAAGTATGTATATGTTCATACCTGCTTATTCAGCAACTTGACTTTAGGAACTCTCTCTATATATTTATTCAAAATAAGGAACTATTTTTTTAAAAAAAATAGATCCACTCATTTAAATTGTGCATAAAAAGTCAGAGAATAATGCACTGAAAATCTTATATAGATTGTCTTACTGCTTGTAAGAAAAGTATAATGCTAGATAAAAATAAACACTCAGATTCAAAGATACCCTTAGCTATGGAAGTTAATATGTGAACTTTGGGGCAGTCACGTCTTTACATCCAGCCTAATTTATTAGACTGCAGAGTAAATTGGAAGAAAGAATTTATATATATGCTTCTATGAGCATCTGTACAACTAACAACAAAATAAAAGAAGTAATCTATTTTGTCTAAACTATTGCTTTCCAACTATGTTGGGACTTCAATACTCAGAACTTCCAGAATTCTGGGAATTATTGTCCCAGTGCAGATGACAAGCAACTAGTCAGAGATCATCTACTGCAGGCTGGTTGTCTGAATTATCTACAACTCTGCTATCTGTGTTTTACACAGAGCCCAGAATCAGCCTTTCATCTTTTTGCTGGGATTAAAAATTGGAGACTGGTCTCCTTTTGAAGTTCTTTAAAAAGCTTCACTTTATTGTTTCTATCATGTAGTATGAACAAGCATAGCTTTACCTTCATTCAGTGGAATTATAGCTTTCGTGCTGATGATATTATGAAATTGTTCTGAAGTCTTTTTTCAGGATCTAATCCTATAGATTCTATAATACTGTTTAAATTAGATAAATAAATAAAAGTTGTTCATTTCCATGAACTGGCGTCAATCTGCCATACCTAGAATTCCATTGTATATGGGAAAGCCACATGCAGAAATGATGTGCTTTCAGCCTCCGTTCATTGAAGTTCTCCTGCATTATTAATCATAACTTGTTTAGTGGCTTAAATGTGGAATAATTACAGAAGGAAAAGGTGGGAGGAGGAGCTAAAATTTACCAGATGATTGTAAATGAATTAACTTTTATTTCTTTTGTGTCAGGTATCCTGACCTCTGAATGAACCACGATGCAGACAAGTCTAAGCAGCAAACTACAGTCTCATGCCTAGATGTACCTTATATCAAAACTGCTGCCATCGATGATACATTTTCAGTTGCACACCTGATGAGGAGAGCGGGGTGAAGTGAAGTGAAAGCAAAGAAGGAATGGCATTTGGGTGAATAATACAATCTACACCTCAGCTGATCCAGACAGCAATTCACCTATAAAATGCAACATGTTTAAAGTTCATCCTTTCTACAGCAGTGTACACCCAAGCCATGGATTCCACCTGGCAGATTGGTGCAGCTGTTATGTTGATTCACAAAAGCCTGAAACCCCTACTAACACCAGGCTATTTAGCATTATGCTTTAATATTATGCTTATGATGATCATTTTTGCCACTTTTTGCATGCTGGACTTGTAGGAGATAAGAGAATCTTATAAAAGAGATTTGCTAGATAATGCTAATTTCCTAATACCAGCATGTTCATTATAAAGTGTTGGTTTTCATAGATACTTGCTTCCCTAAGCATTTTTTAAAAAGGTTATGTTGAAATAAACATGATTCTTATCTCAAATACTGTTTTTTGTGAGAACACACAGTAACAGTAACTAAATTGCATTGAACTGATATTCACCTTCGTAGATGATGAAGGAAGCAAACAAACCATGCTTTCATAAATTATGATTCTTCCAAATATTCCTATCAGCTAGCTATTTATGTGCAGGCAGGTACAAATTTGTTTTTTAAAAAAGAAAATATTTAGACTTTGTTCATCAAATGAAAATAGATTAATTTTAAAAATGTAGAGTAAATTTTTGGTGCAGCACTAATTCCGTTCACTTACAAAATTCAAGGAAAGCCAGGCTCACTTTTATTTTCACCAAACAGAAGAGGTGCAGTTAATCCCACTGATGAATTTACACAATTGACCTGCAGAGTTTTACCACTGAAGCTAAAAGCTAAGTCCAAAATGCTGTTGTTTGCAAAAGGAATGTTTAGATAGTGTTAGACAGTATTATAACTTTAAAGGACATAAAAGAAAAGACATCATAGAAGTCCTCCACATTATCTCCCTGCATTCCCAAGTCTTGAGCGGTTCAATCTCATCTCTTCAGGACAAACTACAGATCCTGTTAAGTCATACCTTCGCAAAAAGCAGCTTAGAGGGCAATTTTTATTTTAAAGAAAACACAGATTATGGAGGACTATGACTCAGAGGAAGTTTCTGGTCTGAACTAAGGAACTAACATTCATGTGGTTCTATATTAATAGACAAAAGAACCATGAAAGAAACTTGTAGCAGAGGAAAAGAAAGGGGAAGGATTAGAATCTTAGACTAGAACAAGCTCTCATCCCAGATTCTTTTTGTATTTAAAATAAAAGGAAACAAACCTTAACACTTTAATAGGTTCCAGAAGAATCATTGATGAAAATATTTTATGTAGTTTTTCACTCAGATAACTATTCATCCAAGCGTAATTTCATGTACACCAAGATTTAACTAGATCGCTAACCAAAATATCACAACGAATGTGCTAATATATGAAACTTTTTTCCATTTCCTTCCTCTCCCAGTTTCTCATCCACTTTTATTTTTTCAAACTAGTTTTAATAACTACTTATTGGTAAGTATTAGAAATAATTCAGAAGTGTTTTAGATCTCGGACTAAAGTATCACATCTCTACCATTCATTAAGGCATGTCCATATATGTTTAGGCTTCCGTGCAAACTACTTTTAAGGAAACCTTAAAGTATTTGTTTGGGATTTATTTTTGTTTTATTTGTTTGTTTCTTTTTGCTGGCTTCAAATCAGTGTTGACTCTTGGCAACTGCCTGGACAAGTCCCTACAGGTTTTGTAGCAAGGTTTTTAGAAACAATTTGCCATTGCTTCCTTCCTAGGCTGGAGAGAGAATGAGTGGCCCAAGGTCATTCAGCTGGCTAAAGTGGCACTAGAAGTCTCAGTCTCCAGGTTCCTAACCTGATGCCTTAATCACTATATCAACTGCTTTTTGAATCTTACAAAAGCTTCCTCCTTTCTTCCTTAGGCTTGTGGAGAAATTTTGGAGGAAAAAAAACCTGAGGGGCTGCTTTAATGAATGACATGGAGTTGTTGTTACTACAAAAAGTCTAACGCACTTCTGAATAAATCTGGAAATGTGCACAGTCTTACTGAGTAGGGAATATGTTGTTAAGCCAAATGGGGTGCGGGGGGGGNNNNAGACAGTATGGCTGCCACTGCTGCAGTTAGCCCCAGTGATTACTTACAGCCTGCTGCTTCAGCAGCTCAGGTGGGTTTTGATGCCAATGATGCCCATCAATTGTTTTAATGATGCTGCAAAAGTTTTAATGATGCTGCAATCATCATTAATTGAACAGGGTTTGATATATGCAAATAGTTTCCTTGTCAATGTCACAACCCAGGAACAATTGAATTTATAGAAAAAACAGCCCTATAGACACTTTAACAGATTTATTGTGCCATATGGTCTTGTGGACTTTATCAGATGTATTTGTACTTTGGGACAGAATTTTTAGCGGAGTAAGATGTAGATATACAAGCTTATCAATCATTCAGAAATAGAGGAAACAAATAAGTCTCACACATGTAAATAATTGTAAGAACCCCCACAGGAACCATATCATTGGCTTTTATCTCACTGTTTTTAATCAACTAGATAAGCTTGTTAACTGGCTTACTGATAAGCAGGGGAATTAAAATAAGGTTGATGTTATTAGCTTCAGCTAGACTGCAAGCCAGCAGTCAAAGCAAGCACAAGAAGTTGCAAATTGAACTAAAAGCTGTCTCTACTCCTGAATTGTTCCTTAATTAATCAGCAAAAAAGGAACCAATTATAATTATCTCTTTGTGCAAATATGAATTTTGTCCCATATATGTAGAGAATTGCATAAATATAATAGGAAATTCTGTTTCTGATGATTATGTATACAATCCTGTGACTTCTGGATGGGCTGGGACTATAGCATCCATAATTCACAGCCAGAAAAAAATGTTCTATATAAAAGATTTATCAGGGTGCATTGTAATCCTGTTTATAACCTAGCTTCCGTAACTTGTGTGAAGCAATACAGCAATCTTTCTGTAAGAGTTATAACACTGTCTAGCTTCAGAAGAGATGTACTAAATTCCATCCCAAAGATGGATCAGCTCCAAGAGTCTTGATCCCCACAGAGACCAAGTTCATATCATTGGAAACATCATGATGCTGCAAAAATGAGCCAGTCACAGTGTGGGGCTTAGCAAAGGAAACAGAATGAAAATACTGTATAAGACTCTGGGAGATAAGAATGGCGAATTACATTGATGTGTTTGGATTTCTCATGAAACAACTGAGGTGATCAAAGTAATCACAGTTGCAGCCAATTTAGCATCACAATAACTGAACCTGATTTGTCTGGATGATGATTTATCCATGTTACTTATAAATAAACAACAAATATTACCTAAGAAGAAAAAAAACTTTTTTTTAAACTGGATAAACCTCAATGGCTAGGTTCCCTGGCTGGTTCTCCACAAACCATCCCAACCCATAAAGGTAAAGGTAAAGGTTCCCCTCGCACATATGTGCTAGTCATTCCTGACTCTACGGGGTGGTGCTCATCTTCGTTTCAAAACTGAAGAGCCAGTGCTGTCCAAAGATGTCTCCATGGTCATGTGGCTGGCAGGACTAAACACCAAAGGCACACAGAACGCTGTTACCTTCCCACCAAAGGTGGTTCCTATTTTTCTACTTGCATTTTTTAACGTGCTTTCGAACTGCTAAGTTGGCAGAAGCTGGGATAAGTAACAGGAGCTCACCCCAGTTGATTCAAACCGCTGAATGTCGACCTTTCGATCGACAAACTCAGCCTTTTAGCCACTGAGCCATTGCATACCCAACCCATACTAAACCCATACTAAATCTTAATACATCCAACCCATACTAAAACTTAATTCTGGGTTCCAATTTTTGAGGTCACATTGTAGATTTGAAATTTAGAAAGCATTTTATGGATGCTTTTATAAAATGGCTATCCTAATAGACAATCACAAACATCCATTCATCAGAAAATTAAAAATGCACTATGTCACTTCTAAGGTCTTTGTACCTACTCAGAGCCTAATTACCTAGGAAGGTTTATTGTATATCACAACAAATTTACAACCAAATACACATATTGAGAAGGAATACCACTGAGATCAGTTAAGAATAGATAATGTTTATGCTTTTCCAAAACTCGCCCCCCCCTTTTTTAATTAATCCTTTCTGAGTCAGTACCTAATACGTGCAAAGTAACATGGCATCCAGAAGCAATTTCATGCACACTGCGTCTTTTTTTTTTATCCCTTTGAATCAGTTTTGGCTTCTGCAGCTTTCTTTGCAAGGTCTTTTTTAGAGCAGTTTGCCATTGCCTGCTTCTTAGGATTGAGAGAAAGTAACTGGCCTAAGGACATCCAGATGGCTTTGTGCCTGCCTAAGGCAGGATTAAAGCTCACGGTTTTCTGGTTTCTAGTTTGATGCCTTAACCATCACACTAAACTGGCTTTCTCTCTGTACCAACAGAATTGGGAACAATATGGCATCTTGTTGAACTTTTAGCAATATTACTTCTATTGTCAGTCATGGATCAGAGAAAAGGCATTTTTTGTTAAGCCTGTGTGCTCATTTACACTCTTTTACATTTTGATTGTGTTCTGACCATTTGGTCATCCTTGTTAAGTACTGGGAGACAAAGCACTGCTTGCTTTTGATAATCAATTTGCAGTTTTCTTTCCCCTCTCCTTCAAATATTGCCTTTCCTTGATTTTTAGCTCAAGGGCATAGATGGCAAGAGTGTTACAATGCAGGTCATAAAGCACCCCAAGTTGAGTCAGTTTGGTCAACTGAAGAACAAGAAAATAAAAGCATGATGCTCCTGAATGAAAAACCATTAGGGTCTATTTATTCAGAAAGAAAGGAAATAGAAAGAAAGAAAGAAAAATGTTCCTCTAAAGCCACAAACACAATATTTATTTGTTTATTTATATTCCACATTTATTATTTTTATAAATAACTCAAGGTGGCAAACATACTAATATTCCTTCTTCCTCCTATTTCCCCCCAAACAGCAGCACTGTGAGTTGGGTTGATCTGAGACAGAGTGACTGCCCCAGAGTCACCCAGCTAGCTTTCCTGCCTCCTAGTGTAGGACTAGAACTCACAGTTTTCTCCTAAATATACATGACTTAACATATATTTGGGGATGTGGAAACTCTCCACATACAGTTATGAATGTGGATTACAAATTTTTGCATAAGCACATCAAAAGGGCACGAAAGGGCACCTTTTGATATACAATAACTCAAAATGAACATGAGAAGATAAATGAAAGGTAAACAAGGAGATGAATGAAAGGAAAATGACATCAAAGCTTAACAACTGATATTTTTGAGCTTTTGTGTTGCAGAAGTGTTGCCCTGTATTTCATAATACAGTGGGAATCAAGAAAACAAACAAACAAATCATGGAATAAATCAACCCAGAGATTCTACTAAAGGTAAAGACCAAAATCAAGTACTGTAATTCTTCTTTGGACACATAATGTGAAGACTCAGCACTCTGGAGAAGACTCTAATGCTGGGAAAGGTAGAATGAAAGAGAACAGGAAAGATAACCATCAGCAAGCAGAAACTAATAGACTTAGTTATAGTGGTGATGGATACAGCTATAGAAGATCTGAAAGAGCAAGTTAGGGACAGATCATTGTTGAAAAAAATGCATCTATGTGGTCACTAAGAGATTATACTGTCTTAAGAAAATGATGGACTGTGCTGAAATGAGTTATTATTTGATATGGAATTTATTTTATCAATGGATAGACAATAAAAATGGAGATAAATATGAAATATGTGCATGCTGAGATAAATTAAGTGAATTTCTTTTTTATATATATATATGAAAATAACCTTGGGATGTATAGTGATATTTTGAAGAGAAGAGGGAGCACAAAAGAATGTAAACCAATCGATATACTGTCTGTAACTGTTTGGAATGATGATGTTTTGATGTTTTATTTTTGTTTAAAAACAAAAAAGAAATGGGGAAAAAAAGAGATCATACTATCTTGATCATGCCTAATCAATAAGTCACTCCTTCCTCTCAGCAGCATTCAGTGACACTGATGTTGGTATCTTCTTGACAACTGTGAGGATTTGGGATACAGATGCAATTTTACAATGGCTCCTTTCTTCCTTTAGTGGGCAGTTTCAGTCAATAGTTATAGATGAGGACAGGTTGTCTGCTCATATGTGGATGCCACAAAATTAAGTCCCATTTCCCATGTACAAAGCCCACAGGCATTATCCTCCATCAGCCTGGGCTCTGTATCATCAGTATGTTGTTGATAGTAATCTTATATTGCTGCTTTGGAAGAAAAGAACTACACTATGGAAGTTATGTCGTGATATCTGAAAGCTGTTAGGATATAGATGGGGCAAAAGCAGCCTGAAGCTGACACCCTAACCCTAACCCTCCTCACCCCCAAAAAATGGAACTACTGTTTGACTATCAGGATTCTTAGTTGATTCCAGTGTTGTCTGTCAAGAGGGAACTTCTAAATTAGTCTGCTTTTAGACGTTATCTAGAAAATAAATCAATTCAAAATATGGCAAACTGATTGCTGGCAGGAATGTATTACATCTGTTGCTGAGACCATGCATTAGTTACTGAAAAGCTTCCAAATTTAATTTAAAGTGTTGTCTTTGACTGTTATTGTATACACTAAAACATCTGCAGACTCAACCAGGAGGGATCAGTTTAGTGTCTTCCTCATGGCAGAAGCACCTCCTAATCCAAGATGATCTCACATGAACTTAAAGGACTGAAGCTAGAAGACAATATTTTTCTGTTAGAGCATCAACATTATAAAATAGCCTCTCTTTGATTGTTATAATAGCACCCACTGTGATGGCTTTCCTAAGAGCACTACAGTAAAGACCAAGCCAATGTGGAGAGTTTTAATTGACTGTCACTGTGCCATATGCTAGAGCAGCAGAACAGAACAGAACAGAACAGAACAGAACAGAACAGAACAGAACAGAACAGAACAGAACAGAACTCTTTATCAGCCAAGAGTGATCGGATACACAAGGAATTTGTTTCTGGTGCTCACAGTATACACATAAACATCAAGTAATAGGTCATAGGTCATAATCATAGTTACGACAATTAATCATAAGTTACAAACAACAATTGATAAATCTTAATAAACCAATAAGAGAAGATAGTAGGAAAGACAACAAGATGAAAAAAGATGAGAAATGAGACAGTGTTGTGGGAATTAAATGTTCAGCCTAATGATGGCATGGGGAAAATCTCCAATTTTTCTAAAGATAAATTAATTGTCTTTAATTTGGGGATTGTACTGGTAGTGCTATGGGATTGTTATATTTAGGGATACTATAAATTTAACCATGGTAGTACAGTGCTAGGGCATTTTTCTATTTAGCCAGTTTTGTCTATTGTTGAAAGCACCATGCAAGAAGCCAAGATCCCATGATTTTGAGTCCTACCTCAAAACATGAAAGCCAGCTGGTGTCTTTGTGCCAGTCACCCTCTCTCAGCCCAACTTACCTTGCAGGGTTGTTGTTGTGGAGAAAATAGGAGGAGAAAGGCGTATTAGTATGTTTGCTACTTTGAGTTATTTATAAAAATAATAAAGACAGGCTAAAAATAAATGCTTTATTTCTTATGGATTTTTTATTATTTATTGTTGACATTTTAACGCTTTCTATTTTACTATGGCTGTTTTATTGGTTTGTATTGATATTGTTATGCCTATTATTGACATTTTTACATTTTAAGGTGTGCTAACGATGTCAGCCTAAAATCTGATGAATAATTAAATGTATATTAATTGACCAATTCAAAAGCCTTGTGTAGAAAGTTAGTACTCACCCCCTCTTAGAAAAATGAAATATTCTAGGAAATATTAAAAAGGCAGAATATTATATTTTCCCTGAAGGAGAAACATGTTTCTAAAGACATAAACTGAGGACCCGGTTTGTGGGGGCAATAAGCTGACTTTGTATAACATATACAAAAGTATGAAGGCTATTGCTTAACGTATTGTAAGCCTCCCTGAGTCTCTAGAGAAGGGCGGCATATAAATCAAAATAAAAAAATAAAAATAAAAATAAACTCAGAGCCTCAGCTCCCTGCCCCCACAGCAGATATTTTGGTGCCAACCTATCTATAAGACAAAAGGCTGGGCCAGCTTATCTACAAAACAAAAGACTCCACCCTCAGGCATGATAGGATTAGCCCTCACTCAAGATCCAAACCAGGACAAAGCCATTAAGCCATAATAGGAATTGCCCAACAGCCTTTCAGAAAACAACCCTCTGCATTATATAATCACCCAGCAAGATTCAACCAAGCCTGGGACACAGACAACCTCAGCTATGACTACATAGCACTATGGGAGTCTGACTGCAACCAATGGGATACACTCAAATTCAAAGTCCAAGAGAGGGTATAAATCTTTATCCCCCCACCCATGTGCTCATTTGCCCAGGACCCCAAAAAACTATGTGGTCGTGTCCACCATTAAACCATCTTTCCAAACAGCCTCCATGTTTCCAGTGTCTTTCTTCCCACTTGGAACTGAACCCAGATGGACCTTTCTTCCAACGCTTGTGACCTAACATATGTGGGCATGATAAACCAGGCTCTGAAACTGTACCAGAACGCTGTTGCAACATGTGATCAAAGGGGAGAACAGAACCTTTGATAAAACATTACAAATAGTGTGAACACAAGGCAGAGGGTGAAGTCCTGCAGAGCAAATAGGTTCTACAACAGAAGTAGGCTTAAAAGCAAAAAATTGTAGCGAACGGAAAGTTGGATTGTGCATTAAAGTTCAGGAAGGACTAAGTGACAACATGGGTTATATGCTTGTCATTAAGACATTTTTTGTGTTTAGAATATTCCATTTATAATAAAATGGGGAAATTCATACTTCTTTAGCTCTTTTCCATTTTCTAATGAACTTAATTGCATTTTCAAAATTCTTATCCTCTGCTTAGGAAGCTTAAATAATTAGGTCAAATAAAAAAGTTTAAAAAAAAACCAAGTCCCATGCTGCTTCACTCAGCGAAAGAACACCTTCTGTTCACATTTACATTTCAGTGATATTTTATATAATTATTAATTATGTCAATACTGACAGAATGCAAATTGTATTGTTGTTACCATGGTAAAAACTTCATATTTTAAGATATTATAATATGGTATTTAATATGGTTATAATTCTACAAAAATAAAAACATCTGAAAGGAATAGGTTAAGCAGAAAAATCTCATACAACAGCTATTCATATAATTTTTTTTCTGTAAACCCGATAGCTCAAAAGATTCACTAAGCATCCACAGACCTTCAAAAGTCATTATAAAACTAATTGTTCACGTTGCCAAAGAGGCAAATTACTAAACGTATCACCAAAGAGAAATAATATGAAATGTACATTATTTGAGTTAAATCATTCAAAAAATTAAATCAAACTTAGGTTTGGGCCTGACTCCATCTCATGTTTTAACACGTATGGCTTTTGACTGGCCCAGAAATACACATTCCTACAGTAAAAAGCAACAGCACAGCTAGCTACATTTTGAAGGTGCTAATACCATCTAAGCAGCAGGGATATATTTGAAATCCCTTCCCCTTTTATTTTCTCATAGGCTGGTCCTTGAAGATAGTGTGTAACTAAAAAAAAAAGGATAAAGTAACTAAAATGGACAAAAAGTGAAGCTGCCATGTATGGGGAAGGCAAACATTTAAACATCTGGATTGTCCAGCATATTTTTGGATCAGCCGGCCAGGCTAGATGATGTTGTATCTCTATGGTCTGAAGCAACAGCCACTGGTGACATTTGCAGTTGTGTAGCCTATGTTTCTCTGGTACCCGTCTGCTTGCCTGCCTGCTCCATGAATTCAGATGGTACAAACCAGGAAGCCTGGCTTGGTACAAACTCAAGGGCTCTAGAGACTGAAGCTGCACCAAAGTTGGAAGAGAAGGCAAAACCTCCCCTGCCTGAACATTTCTAGGGCTTAGTACAGATATTTTTTTTTTATTAAAGGTATGAGTAATAGCAAAAGGCAAAGGTCAAAAGTCAAAAGTCAAGGCAGGGATAGGAGGAAGGAGGAAAGGCTGAACTAAAGCAACAAGGCAAATCCTGAAAACCCACATCCTCTGGAAGTTAACTCTTTTAAAAATCCTTATGTCACCCAAATGCAATGTGAGAGTAAACCTAATGGATAATGAGCACACCTCTGAAAGTAGAGAATGTCTGTTTATCAAGGTGTTAACTGTCACATAGCAGGGAAGCAGGAAATGGATGACTCAGCATTAATCAGCTTTAGTCATACAGTAGTTAACTTCCTTGGTCAAAGGAGAAACTGACTCTTACTACAAACATATCTAATTACAAGTAGTAACATAAACGATAGTGAAAATCATTTACCATTTACCAAAGCAAACAGAAATAGAGTATGTTTTGAATTAGCACTTCAAATACACAGAACACAAATATATTTACATTTAATAGAATAGAATAGAATTTTTTATTGGCCAAGTCTGATTGGACACACAAGGAATTTGTCTTGGTGCATACACTCTCTGAGTACATAAAAGAAAAGATACGTTCATCAAGAATCATGAGGTACAACACTTAACGATAGTCATAGGGAAACAGTCAATATA
>JANHZT010005366.1:15347-27112 GCA_032468215.1 Stegonotus admiraltiensis
TGGTTCATTATTGTTAGTAGTTATTAAAGAATGCTGTGTAGCTTAGAAGCTCTCAGCAAAAATAACAGCAGCTGTTGTTTTTTTGTGACTGAAGCTATCCTGGGCTGTTAGTTACACACAGACACACACACACACACACGTTTTTATTCCACTTTCCCTGGGTTCTTGGGAAAGGAATGGCATCTTTTCCCCATCCCTGTCTTTAATAAACTCTAACCCCCCTGGCAGTCTTTCAGCTACTATTGTCCCACCTTGCTTTCTCCTCTCCTTAAAACGAGGCTAGGGAAGAAAGCCAGGAGGGGGGGATCTAAGGGGGAGAGAAGAAGAGATCCAGTCAGATCCCTCTCTGAATAGCCTCCCATCCAGTTTTCAACTGATTTCCTCTCCGATCCTCCAACAAACAGACCCCACCCTCCTTTTTGGACTCTGGACCACCAGGCCTTTATTTTCCCCATTTATTGGGGGAAATTGGATTTTTATTGGGCCTTCCCCCCACCCCACACCAAAAGGAAAGCCAGCCGGGCTTCTCCTCCTAGAAGCCCCCCTACCCTTCCCCCTGCTCCCTTCCCTCTACCCCCGACTAAATCCCACTTCGGGACAGAGGAGTGCACGCTAGAAACGCGTGTTGGGGCAATGTGGGAGCATGGCTTCTCTCAACTCTCCACACTCCTAAAGGCCCAGCTTGCTGGGGGAGGGGGGGGGCTGATGCCTTCGCTGCCCCCCCCTCATCCGAGCCATCGCTGACCGGCTTCCTTAAAGGCACAGCACATTTTAAAGGTGGCAGCTCGTATCTGGAGGTGCCTTGCCAACGGGGGTATTTCTGTTGGGCCAGCCACACACCCCAGTGGGCTTTTGTGCTTGGCGCTTAGCCAGGGGAGGGGAGCTTCCCCACGCTGCCTCCTTCTTTCTCTTGGCTCCGCAGGCTTGGGGGATGCCCCCTGCCGTTCTCTCCCAGCCCTCTTTGCTGGCAGCAACAGCAAATATACTGTGACGAAGGCGGAATGCTGTTGCCATGCAAAGGCAAATACAGGGGTGCTCCGCTCCCACACTAAGGCTCTGCCCATCACCACCGCCACGGCAGGGCAACTGCTCTTTCATCCCTGGGTGACAGGGTGACAGGGAGTCGTAGGTGAAAGAGCTGCATGGGTTGTATTGCGGCTCCACATCGTTAATGGGCCTTCAGGAAGAGGATGGTACCCCACCTCCCCGACTGTGAAGCATGCAAGTTAAAAAGCTCACTCAATCAATTCCAACTTCACAAGATCTTTTTCTTTTGCAAGAAGTTGGAAGTGATTGAGTGAAATGCGATGGAGAAACACAATTGGAGCTGCGCTGGGGCGACAGCTTGCGTGCCCACAGAGAAGGCCCTGTGCGCTACGTCTGGCACATGTGCCAAAGGTTCCCCATCATGGGCCTATAGGTTTCATGTGGTGCAAGTTCTGGTGGCAAAATGGCCAAATTTCAGTCGTGCAACTACAGAACTTTTGAGGGGAGCGTTATGGGTGGGATGAAGTGTTTGCCACTCAGAAGCGCCAATTCTAATCCCCTGCCAAAACATGAAGATAGGTTGAAAAAAATCTCAGCAGCATTCCTTCTGGTGACATAATAGCATCACCTTCAACCTTCTATGGTCCTCCAGGAGGGGAAACTGAATCCCAATTTTTCAAACAGTCACCCTATACCAGGGGTGGGCAAATGTGGCTCTTCTACAACCTGTGGACTTCAACTCCCAGAATTCCTGAGACAGCCAAACTGTTGGTAAAGAGCTGTTGCCAAGCTGTCTCAGGAATTCTGGGAGTTGAAGTCTACAGGTTGCAAAAGAGCCACATTTGCCCATCCCTGCCCTATACTATAGGAACAAAAATTGTAGAATATTACTACAAACCTATAGTACTCCATTTCTAGATTTAAGATGTATATAGTTGTACTGTGAAGCAGGAATAGAATATGTTCTTTAAGAACCTCTTAATTTTGTTAGCAGATTACATAGGGCAGACTTTTTTCAGTAGAAAGACTACCTTTAAAAGCTCAGAAATTTTCACTATATGCCTGCTAGATAATTCCTGTCCACCAAGGTAAGATATAACAAAGCTGAAGATGAAAATTATGAATACATTCCCTTTGAAACAAATGTTAATTTTAAGATGAAATCTTTCTGATTACTTACATCATCAATATCTTCATCATCATCTCCAATATCATCAAATTGGATTTCATCATCATCACCAGGCCCAAAAGTATCAGTTTCATTAATTTTGGCTATGTAAAAATGAAAACAAGCCATGAATATATTTTTGAAAATGTTTTTAATAAGAGGGTTAGTGTATGTGTGTCCTTTATTCACAGTCACATGGGCAATGAGAATTTCTTACCGTGCTCTGGAAGTTCTCCATATGCCTTCAGGCTTCTGGCTTCATCTGCATTGTATTTTAGAATGACATCAGCCTTGTTATCCTAAATAATATTATTGTTGATAAAAATAGTTTCAGATGATTAATTCTATGAAAACTTTATTAGGACATTTTAAACACTTTCTTTTACCAAGCTATATCTAATGAGAGACACAATCTCTGATACTTAAATATTTATTTTTATTTTCTCTGTATCATCTACTAATGAGAATAGAACATTGTAGTAAATAGCTCACTAGATCCAAGTATTCTTCAAACATGTATTTTAAAACTATTACAGAGAGACTGTACTACTATGTATATATTAATGTAGTCAAACCTACATTACTAGGTAATGCAAACACTAGTCACCCACTCAGTCTCCCATACTATTTGTACTGAGATTACAATACTATGCTAAGTAACTCCTGGTCTTACTACTATAGTCTAGGTTAGAGTCAACGTATTTACATACTTATATTTAATCTGAAGTTGAATTAATCAAGCACAGTTTTTAACATCCAGTACTTGTTGTTCTGTCTCCTAATCATATTCTTATTCAACACTACCTGTTTAGGACATGACTCAACCTCCCTGCAAAACTATCAATGGTCAAAGAAAGATGTCTTCTTCCTATCTTATAACCTGTATATTACCTATTTTGAAAGATAATGTTACATCTTTAAGCAATTTAGGCTTAAATAAATTATGCGTAAAAGTAAGTTTCATAAATGTTACTGTATTTTTTGGAGTGTAATGCTCCAAATGTAGCCCCGCCCAGCCTCTCAAACGGAGGTTTCAGAGGCTTTTTTTCTAAAGCTCTGTTTCGGAGGCTTTCAGAGGCAGAAAAAAAAGTTTTTTCTGAAACAGAGTTTCAGAGGTTTCAGAGGCTGAAAAAAAGCAAGGCACAGCTCACAATCAACGAACCTGTTGCTAAAATTCACCTCTGGGAACAGCTGATTGGGGGTATTCCGGGTGGCCGATCTAAATGGCAATCAGCTTTTTTCTTATTTTCTTCCCCATAAACTAAGGAGAATCTTATACTCTGAAAAATACAGTAATTATTTACCTTTTTAAAAAAAACCATCCAAAGGAAAAAAAGTATCCTTACATTTTTTACATTCATACCATGTTTCCACGAAAATGAGACCTATCCCGAAAATGAGACCTAGCCTCATTTTTAAGTGTGGGCCCTACCACAAAGATAAGCCCTAGTGAACGGGGTGGGCATGGCCAGAATAGGAGGCAGCCCAACCATGTGTTCCCTCACAAACATGGGCAGAGATCACTGAGGCAGCGCTTAGTATGGCAGCTCCCCTTCTCCAGTTACCTCATGGAGGCTCGGCCACTTCCCACCCCACCAGTGTGACTCCAGCGGCCAAATCTGTGCGTGGGCCTGCTGCTGTTGGCCTTGTGGTGGCTCTTCACCCTCCTGGCCGTGCACATGGCCACCCTGCAGCTTCAGAGGGCAAGAGCTACGTTGCGGCCCTGCAGCGGGATGAAGGGAGGGGAAGATCGCCCCTTATTCCTTTGCACCCCAAAACCCTGGCCACTGAGCCCCAGGCCTGCACCCCTGCGCTGGAAAGGCGAACAAGATGTGCAACTCTATGATACCGGTAAGCCGTGCAATGCAAGCTATGCAAAGCAATGCGCCCCAGCCCTCTTGACCTTGGGGACGATCCTGGTCTGGGGAAGTGCACAGGATCCCCAGGGTGGAGGCCTCCTGATGCAACGCTCTGCCGCAGCTCCGGAGCAAACCACCTTCCCTGAGGATTGCAAGGCTGGAGGCCTCCGTCAACCAACCCGTTGCTTTCCTGCTGCTGCTGGCCTCGCGCTGCTCGACTGGGTTGCTCCTGCCTGGTGCGAACTTCTGAGGCCTTCGTCTGTCCTGCTGTAGGGCAGCCATGGAGTTCCTGCCCATTGAAGCTGCGCAGGGCAGGCGAGGGGCACATCCCGAAGGCGATGGTGAGTGAGGCAGCATGGCTGCACTGGCGACTGCTGGCAAAGGGACCCTGGCAGGCCAGCAGGAGCAGCTCAGCTAAGAGCAGCAAGAGGCTAGCAGCAGCAGTAATGGGACAGGCGAAGGCCTCCAGCCTTGCAATCCTGCACAGGGAAGGTTTGCACCAGAGCTGCAGACTTGCTCCGGAGCTGTGGCAGAGCACTGCACCGGGAGGCCTCCACTCTGGGGATCCTGTGCAGGTTCCCCCCCGCCCCCCCAGTCTGGGATCATCCCCGAAGGAAAGAGGGTCAGAGTGGGTTGCTTTGCATGGCTTGCATTGCACAGCATATCAGTAGCATTGAGTTGCGGGTCTTGCTGGTCGTTCCAGTGCAGGGAAGCAGGCCATGGGCTCGGCGGCCAGGGTTTGGGGCTACAAAGGAGGAAGGGGCAATCTCCCCGTCCCTCCTGCTGTAGGGCTGCCACAGAGTTCCTGTAGGGCTGCCACAGAGTTTCAATGCTCCAGGGCAGCTGAGAGCAGTGTGGCCAGGAGGGCAAAGAGCCCCTGCGAGGCCAGCAGGTGTAGCAGGCCCAGCAGCTGGCCAGAGGCACCGGGGGGAGCAGGCCAACAGGCCAGGAGGCAGAGCAGGTAGAGGCATCCCCCAAAAATAAGTTTATTTTCACACACACCCCAAAATAAGACCAGGTCTTATTTTTTGGAAAATACAGTAGAAAATAAAGATAAACGTGATTGACTATGTCAGTGTTTATGAGTTCAACCTTCTGTTGACAAAAATTAAACCAAACTATCATCACATTGCATTATGTAATAATAGTAACTTACCTGGTAGTCTCTTAAACCCACCAATATGATATCAGATGTATTTATCCAAACCTAAAAATCAGAAGAAAAACCTGAAGAATTTTATCCTTTTTTCCAGACTAACATTTAAAAAATTATGAGTTCTCACTTGAAACGCTTAAGGAAATGTAGTCTTTAAAAGACCTGCAATTGGCTGAGATAAGCAATAAATCTTGGTGAATGCTATATAATTCAAGTACTTGATCAGTTACTGAATACCATATGATGTGTGCATAATACTGCACACTAATGTAGAGGTTAAATCACAATTGGGTGTACCTGCATGTCTTCACATTTAGTTATGCACTCTGGAGCAGAAACACCATATGGAAAAAAAGTAACAAGATACCACTTTCAACTTTCAAAATTCTGATTGTAGAAATTTTTTAACTTTTAAAAGTTTGGATAATGTACAACAGCACCTATTCTGTTAATCTTGGACTTTTGAGGCTTTGAGTTATAAAGATATCTGCAATGCTAATACAAAATAGATCCAAAATGCTGCATGTTTACAGTTAGAGAGGAGAATATCTTCAATGAGTTATTAGCAATGGGATAAGTTACCATATTTTTCGGAGTATAAGACACACTTTTTTCCCTCCTAAAAGAGGCTGAAAACTTGGGTGCGTCTTATACTCCGAATGTAGCTTTTTCGAAGTTTTTTTTCAGTCCTAACGAGGCGCTAGGGAATGAAGCAATCTCCCTTTGCCTGCTCCCTCCAACTCTCAGCTGTGAAGCTTTTTTTCAGCCCTAATGAGGTGCTAGCAGTGAAACCCTCTGACTCTCAGCTGTGAAGCTTTTTTTAACCCTAATGCACTAGCGAGTGAAGCAATCTCCATGGTTTGCCTGCTTTTCTCATTGCTTCCTCTCCAAAGATCAGTTGTGCTTTAGAAGCTGATTTTTATCCCCAAGCAGGGGATAAAAACCAGCAAACTAATGTGCTGAAGCTGACCAGACTAAGGACGCTAGCCAGATAAATACCTGGTAGGCAGATTTTTCCCTCTCTGTTTTCCTCCCCAAAAACTAAACTGTGTCTTCTACTCCGGTGCATCTTATACTCTGAAAAATACAATAAATAACAGAGTAGTTCTTCATAGAGATGGAAGTCAGATTTCCAGAAACTGGAACAGCACTGCAGAAACTTTATTTTAATCTAAGAGGTGTTTTCGGTGCTCAAAACAGTATGCAATATAAAAAACATTAAGGAGTAAAATCTCATCCATTGGATGTTGGCAATGTTTAGCTGTGACGTTAAGAAGTTGTAGTTTTTCTTTTGATCTCTTATCCTTCTTGGGATTTGCTTGAGAGTCATTATTTCCTTTCTCTTATATACGATTGCCCCTTCTCTCATCTTCCTATAAACATCTTCTTTTATGGATTTTTTTTGTAAATCTAGTATGTATCTCCTTAGGCAGCTTGTGCCTGCGCGCATAATTTGTGTGGACTCTGTAAATTTCATCCATGTCTCTTCGAACGTCTTCTTTATCTCTCTGGATTGCCTCTGCTAATATCCCTGTCATTAATTTTCCTAAATCTTCATCTTTTTGTTCCTCTATATTCTGGAACCTGAGGTAAAAAGACGCTTTCTCCATCTCTAAGTATGTTAATGACTCTTCCAATTCTTTATTAATTGACACTTGGTTTTGCTCCATCCTTTCCATTCTCTTGTCCGTTTGTTCCATTTTTACCTCCACTTTTGGGATCCTTTGCTCATTTTCCACAATATTCTGCTGTATTTTTCCAATCTTATCATCCATTTTCTTGATGTCATCTTTTATTTCTCCCATGTCTATCCTCAATTCTTCATGATTCTTTCTTGTTTCTTCATGGTTGTTTGCTATAGACTCTTGTGTTTTATTCATTCCTTTTTGTATCATTGCTAGCACCGATTGGATATTTTACATATTGAAGGTGGAGGTTGTCTTTTCTTTCTCTGCCCCTAACATAGTGTCAATTGAACTTTGCTGCACAGGAGATGCTGAAAGTGTCATCTGATTTGAGGTTATTTTCTTGTTTATCTTAGTAATCGTTGATAAACCTGTGGTTGCCATTTGTACTCTTTGTATTACTCTTTCCCAACATTTAATATACTTGTTTACTGTTGAGATCTTTGGGTTTATATATCCATATTAATATTTAACTTATAAAATATAAGAATAATATTATAACTTTATCTATATTAATACTCATCTCCTTAATGGATAAGTTTCTTTAGTGTACAGTCCTATTTCTCTATCACACAATCAATATTTCTATATAGGTTTCCGTATACTCATTCACAGTTTTAAATATATTCTAAATTTCAACTTTTCAATATCCTTATATAAGGGAAAAGAAAAATAAAGGGGGGAGATGAGGGAAAAATTTCAGCAAATCATTAGTTTGTTCTTACTATAATTGATTACAATACTTGATATATTTAATACAATATATATAATAAATCTAAGTTAATGAATATATAATTCTAGATGTGTAAGATAAAAAAACTAGATAATTAAGTAAATCTCTGAATAGATACAAAGCTAAGCTATAATTAATATATATAACAGTCTAAACAGTATGTCTTAGTCGTTACTTTATACTTAACTGTCAAACTGAATTCCCAGTTTCTTCTTAATGATTAATAAATAACTCTATTCAAACAAACAACTAAATTATACTTTGCTGGTTATTATTCGTTCTCCTTCTGTTTAGCTATCTTCTTTCACTCTTGCATCATTGTCGTCTTCTGTCAATTGTCTTTAATGTCCCTTGTTTTAAGTGTCAGAATGTCCAACAATCAAGGTATTCAAATCAAAATGTCCCAAAGAAACACCTTAATAAAATTAGTTCAGTTCTTCCAGATCGTTAATTTCCAAAAAGTGTCCTATATATCACTCTATTAACTCCGCTGTTCCGATATCCGTTGCAAATCAATCACCCAGTCACTGTCTCCGTTTGTAATAAGTTCCGTCAGTCTCACCGTCCTCTTTCCTTTGGATACCGTCTTTTTCCACAAAACAGTTTATTTTAAAGTTTAAATTTCTTCCAAGTCCATTACAAGTTCCTGTATCGGCCGTTCGCTCGACTTTCCCGCTGTCAAAATCACCTCTTGCCCCTCGCTTCTTCTGATCTTCGCCTTCTCTGATCTCTCTCTCCACACTCACAGTTCTAGTCCCGAACACTTCCCTCTATGTAATCAGTTTGTTTTATAATCCACAACTTTTAAAATGGTATTTCTTCTGGAGTCCCTCTGGTTCCGCCGCCCTGTCACTTTCTGCGCTGTCACCGTCAAGTTAGCTTTTCCGCTCCACTCACTGTTTCGTCACCGCTTGTCTGGCTACCGTTCCGCCACTTGCTTGGAGTCTCACTCTCTCCCATTTCTGTTCGCACTCTATGACTGTACCACCTTTGATTTTCTCATTCTCCTGTGTGTTCTCCTACCGATGTCTTCTCTTATTTGGTTTTTGTTTCCCACTATTCGGCTGTCAGCGTTTCAGGCCAGCCAAAATGGCTGGTTTTTTTCCGACCGGAATTAAGAGGATTCCCTTGAACCTTCGGAGAGATTGCTTTTCTCTCCGACATCCTAGAGCAGTGATGGCTAACCTTTTTGCCATCGCATGCCAAAAGTGGGGAGAGCGCGGGGGGGTCACGCATGCACGTGCCCACACCTATAATTCAATATACCTTGCCCCTCACGTGTGACCTCCACATGCTACCCTGCTCTGGCACACAGAGCAGGGTAGAGGCTTGTCTGGAGCTTGTCTGGAGGCTTGTCTGGAGCCTGGGTAGGGCGAAAATGGCCTTCTCCACCCTCCAGAGGCCCTCCGGAGGCCAGAAACAGCCTGTTTCCCGACTTCTGATGGGCCCAGAAGGCCCGAAAATCAGGTGGCTGGCACGCACATGCACACTGGAGCTGAGCTAGGGCAATGCTCACGTGCCCACAGATATGGCTCCGCGTGCCACCTGTGGCACGCGTGCCATAGGTTTGCCATCATGGTCCTAGAGGTTTCTTCTTTTTTCTATCAGGATCAATAGCGCCTGGATCGGCTTCCTGATTGGAAATATTGGAACTTCAAGAACGGAGCTCCGTTCTCTTCGTTCCTGGCATAATGACGTCACTGCCGGAAGTCCCAGAAACTGGAACAGCACTGGAGAAACTCTTTATTTTAATCTAAGAGGTGTTTTCTGTGCTCAAAACAGTATGCAATATAAAAAACATTAACAAACAAGAAAATGTGTAAGGGAAATTGGAGGAGATATAATGTGAAATTCTTAAAACGTGAAGTATTTACCAGAACCACAATCAGCTAGAAATGCACATGGTGAAAAGTAGCAAACAAAATATAAAGGTGTATGTGCAAAACAGGAAAATATTTTGTTTCAAATCTAAGAAAAATAATTGTTTCATGGGTTCTATCAAAACATTTAGAGTCATCCATGATTTCGCAGAACCAACAGTGTTTTTATTCTTTCAGGTTTTAGATAAAACAATTCCAAGCAGGCAGTTAAGGCAAGAATGATGCACATCTTTCTCTTCACCTCCCCTTTAGATTCAAGCACAGCACATCCCTCTTGTCTGTTCAGCCTTTTCCTTTCAGCTGCAGATTCAATTCCTTGGCTTTCTTCTACGTCCCACTTAACTGCTTCCACCCAGATGAAAACAACCCTATCTTGTTCTGGGCATGGATTAAAAAAATAAAAATCTGGAGAAAGACATTTTAGTTCAGGCATGGAAGATCTAAAATCAGGGTTCTGTGCATAGAACAACTACAAGACATATTGCATGTTTGTAGTGTAGAACCTCCACAAGCACCAGAAATTAGAACAGAAAAAAAGATACAGCAAGATTAAAAGATGTAAAAAAAAGAATATTTAAAAAAAGTAATGAAAAAAAATCAGCAAATTCAGCAGTCAAAACACAGGATAATAAAATGTTTTCTTGGGACACTAGTTATAAATGTAAAGGAGGTATTGTGCTACGAAGAGCACAGTTCACTCCACCAAATCAAGATCTTGGAACCAGTAGCAGGATATATGCATAAGATATTGTAACATTAGCTGTTTAATATACCAACATATTTGAGGTTATCCATATATCAGAATGCGTTAACATACCTTTTTTCTTAACTTTCCTCTGATATGACAAAGCCTTTTTACACCATCAAAACATAATGCCTCCAGTCTGCCATTTCCCAACATCTTGATAACTTGGGCATATTCTGGAACACATGATTTAGGAATTTGATAATTTTATAATAATGTAACACATTTATAGCTATTATACCAGAGAGAAACAGACTCAAGATTTTAATACGTGACAGTTGATTTTAAAAACCTTGTATCATAAAGTAGCTATAGCTATTTGAATTTCTTTATCCATCAATTGACTCATGGTTCACATACTGAAAAAGCAAAGTTTGTATGTAGATATTTCAGATTTGGGGTGTGAGGGTCTTAAACAAAATGCGTCGTAAGATCCAAGGCTGATCTCAACCAAGATATTAGCTGTTCAACTCACTATTTCCCCCTCTCAGATTTAAGAAAAGTAATAAAATACTGAGCCATATTCTGTCAAATATGAGGATCCAGATGGGTAGCAATAAATAAACTAAATCCAGATAAGGTAAACATGTTGTAGGCTTATAGTCTTATATTACCTTTTAAATAAAAGTATAATTAAAAAAATCTCTAAACCTGGCTGGGTACAGCCGACTGTTGGTTATTCTTAAAACATATTGCTATATGAGTGCTCTATTCCCATGTTCTTTCAATCTCAATTCAAGCTGTTGTAATTTGACTTTTAAAATTGCTTGGAATGATGGTACACAAGTTTACCTATTTATGCAGTGGTATTCATGGGGTATGTCAAAAAAAAAATCAAGATGGCAGACATGGTGTTTTGATGCAAGCCTAGCTTTGTGTATGTGCCAATGCTACACATACATATAAAAGCATTTTGAAAAGTATCTGGAACCTTCAGCTGGTACAAAATGCAGATGTGTGGGAAATTTTGGACTCCCAAAGCCGTTTTCTCTGGTAGAGGGCTGCAGGAGACCGTCACGGCCAAAAATGGGGCCCGGGGAGCCGTGTGAGGGCTAGCGAAACAAACTAAAAGCAAAGTAAAACAAAAGGAGAAATGTTTCCCCTTTGCATTCGAGTACCAAGAAGGGACAAGAAAGGAGAAAGGGAAAGAGGAAAGACGAAGAAAATAAGGAAAGATGGGAAGAGAACAAGGAAGGAAAAATAAGGAAAGAGGGGATCAAGGGATGAAGGAAGGTTGGTTGATTATGAGGAAGGGTCTGAGAGAAGTCCTGCCTTAGCACTTAGCTGCCACAGGTGCCCCTGACACAAGTGACGTTGAGCTGGCCACCCCCCCCCAAGTCAAACACAACCCTGATGCGGCCCTCAATGAAATCGAGTTTGACACCCAATCTACCATATTTTTCGGAGTATCAGATGCACCTTTTTACCCCTCAAAAGGGGGTGAAAATTTAGGTGCATCTTAATACACCAAATGTAGCCCTGCCCACCCACTTGCCCCCACCCGTTGGCCTGTGCCTCGCAGCAGTTACATCCTTGCAAGCAAACAGCAAGA
>JANHZT010005367.1:48949-65034 GCA_032468215.1 Stegonotus admiraltiensis
TTCTCTTCTCTCTCCTCTTTCTCTCTTCTCTCTCTGTCTCTCTCTCTCTCTTTATACTCGTGTTTGAGCATCTCTTTTGTTTAAAGTACAAGTAATCCTCAAGACACGACCCTTCACTTAGCCACTGTTTGAAGTTGCTTTTCTTTATTTTGAAATGTCTGGCTTTTTAATAAGCTATATTTTGGAGTATTAAAGAAAACAATTCAACTGTATAAAGGGCAGAAAAGGTGGGATACTATTAATCTAGTTTGAGAAAACAGTAAACCCGCTTTCTCCCTTCTTTTATCTCTCATTGTTGGCTGGAGGGAGCACTACTGCCAGCAGATCCAGAAGGCTGCAGATTTGGACAAGCCGGTTTAGTCAAAACCGGTGGCATTTTCCCCCTCACCCCACCTTTTTAATTCTTCAAAGATGCCACGAAGGTATCGATCAGGGAGGTCCAACCTTGGCAGTTTTAAAACTTGTGGACTTCAGTTCCCAGAATTTCCCATCCAGCCATCTCCCAAAAGACGGGAGGATTCTGGGAGTTGAAGTCCACAAGTCTTTAAAAAGTTGCCAAAGTTGGACATCCCTGGTGTAGAGGCTAACTTCTCATCGGTCACTCCTACCAGCCTTCCCTCTGTTCTCTTGCAGATCAACGGAACTGTCACGGAAAATATGTCCTTGACAGACGCCAAAACCCTGATAGAAAGGTCAAAGGGCAAGTTGAAAATGGTGGTTCAGAGGGATGAGAGAGCAACTCTGCTGAACGTCCCAGATCTTTCCGACAGCATCCACTCAGCCAATGCCTCAGAAAGAGACGGTGAGTATCGGGGACTTTCTCTTGCCGTGCTGTCAGCCGTTCCCCGTTGAGACCAAAAGTTGTGATGTGTCAGGTGGAACGGCAAGGCTTCCGGGATCTTCCGCAGGGGAAGGAAGGGCTGAAGAAATCCCTAAAGAGTCCACCTTCCACTGACCAAGTTGGGCAAACTGTGGAGTTCCTGTCCTCCAACAAGTCCTGCCCAAGCCTGCGTTCATTCTTAGGGAAGGTCATGCCATCTTTTTACTTCTAAATCATCTCATGAAAACCCCCACTTTTATTTAACAGACATTTCAGAAATTCAGTCGCTGGCATCTGATCATTCCAACCGATCCCATGACAGGCCCCGTCGCAGTCGTTCACGATCTCCTGACCAGAGGTCAGAACATTCTCCACAGCAGCCCAACAATGGCAGGTGATGGTCGCCTTGTGCTCTTTTGAAGTAGACTTTTTGATGAAAAGAAGGGACGGGAGGACGGCTGCCCGGGCTGAACACAGGAGCCACGGGTGGGGAGGCACCACCGGACATCGGTGAGGTGATGGACCAATGGACCCATAGCTTTCAAAGATCTTCTCTTTGGAATTCTGATTTGGTCTTCTGGAGGGTTCACTCTTGAGATGCCACTTAAGGGAAGGATGGATTTGGGGAATTAGATGCGTAGCGGTAAGGCTGTCCTGACGAATGGAGGCAAATGTACATGTCCTGGGATAATGTTGCAGGATCCAATCTGGATTTGTCACTGGGACCAGAGATCTGGTCTTCCATGCTTTTGGATTCATGCTGGAGACCATCCTCAGGGAACTTTTCCCTCCCTCCCTCCCTCCCTCCCTCCCTCCCTCCCTCCAATTATATTCTGGAGATAATCAGATATTCTGGTAGAGGGAAGTTTCCTGAGGATGGGCTCCAGCACGAGTCTGAAAGCTCGGAAGCCCAAATCCGAACGGCCCAGATTGGATCCTGCAGGCTGTCCTGATTTCGCTAAGTAAGAGTTTGACTAGATTCAGTCAAGGGGTTCTTGGAGAATTAGCATCTGGGAACATTATTTTTTTCCCCCTGCAATGAAAAACATTTTGAGGAAGGCCCAGCCAAAAAATATATATATTGGGTCCATCAGTGATGTAGAAGTGCTACTGAGAAGGCTTTGCAGTCACTATGGCAGTGTTTCTCAACCTTGGAGGCTTGAAGATGAGTGGACTTCAACTCCCAGCGATGCTGGCTGGGGAATTCTGGGAGTTGAAGTCCACTCATCTTCAAGCCACCAAGGTTGAGAAAACGCCACTACGGAAAGGAAGCGGAAACAAGTCTAATAAAATAGGCTCAAATATTATTTATATTTTTGGTTGATGGAGTTAGCCCTACTAAACGGGAACCCTGCATGATAGAAGTATGCATGTTTTGATGGGGAAGGTGGACATTGGGCCCTTAATGAAATCATCCTGTAGCTGACTTCCCTTGTTTTGTGACGGAAGGTTATTTTAGAATGTTGCCATGTTGAGCATCCTTTCATAAAGACCAAGATCCTTCCTGATGCGGAACAGATGTTAGAAGTCAAAGCTCTACTGCCAAAACACATATGCGGAGTGAAATCACACCTTGGGTGACTCATGGGAAATGTGGCTGTAATTTTTAACAACATTCTGTCATCCAGAAACAATGACGGTGTCAAGACACTTCCTGCACCCTCCTTGCTTTTTTTTATAAAAGCAAAACAAAATTGAATATTTACTAGAAAGTTCAAAACTTAGGATCGGCCAGGGAAGCGTTCTCCCCATGATATTCTTCTCCATGTTCATGTCGTTAGGGTCTCCTCGTTCTGAATTTTTACAGGAGAATCTGTTTTATCCTCTGTGGGTGGAGATGATTCCAGCGGGATGAGCATCTGGAATCCTATATAGTTCAGCTCCTTGATTGTTCTTAGCCAGGGGTTGTAATAAATTGGATATAAAAAAGACCTCAAAAAAATCATCTTAAGCAAAGGGTGTTCAGGATTAGTGTGGGTAGAGCCATTGGCAGCTGCTGGCAATCTGGGTTGTCTCTTGCTGGTCTGTTGGGCTGAATTGTCGGTAACTCTTGTGATATGGAAGGGAGGTTCCAGGTTCAACTATTGTGTGTCCTGAGCAGAGAAGACCTAGGATGGATCTGGCCAGCTTCCCCAGGACATGTCTTCTCCAACAAGGAGAGGAAGGGTCTATTTGACCTGCTCCAGTAGGGGATGAAGAACATCTCCCTGCTTCATCCTACTGAGGAAAGTTTCCTCCAGGTGAAAAGATGGAGTAACCCAGGGTTTTTTCAAAGTGGCTTCTACAGAACTTAAGGGTTCTGTGTGAACTTTATGGGATTCTGTGAGAGATTAAGGACCAAGAAAAGCCAAGTGTGCTATGGGAGAGATCTTTGTAACATTGACAGCTTTTATATAGGCAATGGAGTTGTTATTATCCACATAAATATCATGAAATTCATGTATTTAAGCAGAGGGTGGGTGCAGCGGAGAGCAGGAGAAGCTGAGCAGGGGCCATTTGAAGTGTTTGAGTGTTGGCTTTTCAAGAAAACACTTCAGAGCTGAAGGGTTGAAGGTTAGCAGGCTGTTCGCTGCCCTCTGAGAAGCAAACCGTGAACACAAGATACCAGAGGCAGAAGCTTTGAGGCTTCTGAACTCTCTGGCGACTGATCGACCTTCCAACCTTGCTTCTAAGCCTGAAGGAGCTTTCTCCCTGAGGTGATTTTCTTTCCTCGACATCGTTCTCTGTTAAGGAATGGCTTTTGTACAAGCCATCCTAGGGCTGCAATGTTACTCATGGAGGATATGTCAGAAGCCTCGTGGTGGTTCTGGAACACAACCAACCAGCCATTCTGGGTGGTTTGGTTTTTCTCTGGAACTTTGCAGTGTTTCCAGGAACACCTGGAAGAGCCAGAGCACATCTGGAAGACTACAAACAGGCAGGTTGAGTCTCCCCAGAAAGAACGGTTGCTGGATAGATGTTTGTAGGTCAAGGACTATCTGGATGTTCCTTGCTTCCTCTTGAAGGAGTTGAGGAGAACAGTGTTCATGTGTGCACATGGAGTTAAGTTCTTTCCAAAATTTCAACGTTGGGAGGAAATAATCTTGCAGTATCTTGCCAGTGCTACCCTTCTTCCCATGTTTGTTTGTCTTTGGAGATATTTTTTTTGGATGAATTTTCGCTTGGTTTTTGTTTATTTATTTGTATCCTGCCTTTATTATTTTTACACATAATTCTAGGCAGCGGACATATCCAACGCATCTTCCTCTTCCTGTTATCCCAACAACAACAACAACAACTCTGTGAGGCGGGTTAGGGTGGAAAGTGAGTGGCTGGCCCAAAGTCACCCAGTCAGCTTTCATGGCTAAGGCGGGACTAGAACTCCCAGCCTCCCAGTTTCTAGCCTGGTGCCTTAGCCACTAGACCAAACTGGCTCTTGGTTTATCAGCAATATCATATTTGATGATACCTTTTTAAAATTGCAACATACATACCCCGTGATATGTTAACAGGAGGAGCAAATGCTTTAATTAAACAAAAATATTTATTTTAAAGATGGCTGTAGATTCCAGAGTGATTAGAAAATATTCTATCAATCTGGGTTTTCCCTTATATTTATCATAAGCTACTCTAGATTTTCCTTTCTGCATGAAACCACGTGAAGTTTTTTTCTGCCAGAAATTTAATATTTCATATTTGCTTTGGGAATCATCAGGTTTTTCCATAAAGGCATCAGGACTTTTCCCCTATTTAGTCAGCAGCAAGGCAAGCCCATGACCCCACAGTCGATAATTGTCATTGCAATGATAATCCTGTCTTTGTAATGGTGATCATAAACATACTCATTCTTGTACCTTCTCAGTTCTTCAGTGTTGATGGCTTTTGGTACAGATCTCTTGACCTTTCAAGGAACTGTTGTGTTTGCCAGGCAACAGTTGAAGTCCTCATGCAAGGAAGAGTATTGCATACCGTGGCCTCTTCTAAGATCATGAGTTTGTAGAGGTGATGGTGCCATCTGCTTGCAGGAAGCAGCTCCATCAGAGCTCTGGGCTGGGTTTTGTTTCTTGTTCGTTTATGGAGAAAAGCAGCTGTTAAAACCAATCTCGCTTTGCATATTAATGATTTCACCAAGGATAAATTAGTATTGGCTTCTTGGTGCAGGAAAAGAACCAAATTCAGAGAGTAACAAGAACATATCTGCTCAACCTCAAGGATATTTTCTTGCTGTTACAATACGTGAGCATATTAGCTGTGCTTGGGAAGGAGAGTTAGAATAAATCTAGCTTCATTTTTTTTATGTTGTACATCCTCAGGACTGTGTCTGGTTGCCTGTCTTCTGCTAGGACTGGTCCAGAGTGGGGAGATGTCCATCACTGATTCACATTAGGGGGCTGGAGGCTAAAACATATGAAGAGTGGTTGCAGGAACTGCGTTTGTCTAGTTTGATGAAAAGGAGGACTAGGGGAGACATGATAGCAGCGTTCCAATATCTCAGGGGCTGCCAGAAAGAAGAGGGAGTCAAGCTATTCTCCAAAGCCCCTGAGGGCAGGACAAGAAGCAATGGGTGGAAACTCATCAAGGAGAGAAGCAACCTAGAACTAAGGAGAAATTTCCTGACAGTGAGGACAATTAACCAGTGGAACAACTTGCCTCTAGAAGTTGTGGGTGTTTCAACCCTGGAAGAGATTGGAGAGCCTTTGTCTGAAATGGTATAGGGCTTCCTACCTGGACAGGGGGTTGGACTAGAAGACCTCCAAGGTCCCTTCCAACTCTGTTACTCCATTCCATTACCTTCATGGGTCTAGAAGGACAATTAATTGCTGGTTTTGTGAAGGTGCCATTGGCTCTTTTACTGGTTCTTTATTTCCTTTCTCTCTCTCTCTCTCTCTCTCTCTCTCTCTCTCTCTCTCTCTCTCTCTCTCTCTCTCTCTCTCTCCATCTTTCAGCATTATAAACACTGAGATATCTGACATAGTTTTCATATTTTTGGAGTGGCATGGCCGGTGGGGCCCAATCTGCCAACAAGGCAAAGAGAAGGACAGCGCATTCTTTAAATGTTGGAGAAAGGATTGGCATTCCTCAAGTTGTGGGAGGATCTGAGTGTCTCGTTTCTATCTGGAGGCTTAGGACCTTGGAAAACTTTGACCCAGGATCTTCTAGGCCAGCTGTGTCCCCCCTTGACAATTTTCAGAGGGAATTCTGGAAGTTGAAGCCCACAGATCTTAAATTTGCCAAGGTTGGGCACCCCTGTAGGCCATTCTGAGGTCCCTTTGACCAAACAGATGGAATAACAGAGTTGGAAGGGACCTTGGAGGTCTTCTAGTCCAACCCCTTGCTCAGGCAGGAAACCCTACACCACTTCAGACAAACAGTTGTCCAGACTCGTACTTATCCGGAAGGGCCAGTTCTCAGACTCCTTCAGTGTGGACGCTTTTCCAGAAAAAGAGCCCAAACAGGTTGCGTATTCCCCCGTTTTGTGCCACATCCCATACAGTAGATCTTTGTTATGAAATGTCTGGATTTCCTCGTTGGAGCCTATCATTACAGCTGCCAATTTGAAAAGGGAGTGTGCTGTTTCTCTTGATGTAGTCACCGGAATAGAGATGATGAAAGAATAACCAAGCCGGGAGCGGTTTCCACGCCTGTGAAGAACGCGGAAGAAACTTCTCTAGCCAAAGCCGTAGAAGACGCTGTAGCAGAAAAAAACGACAAACAGACTCCGCCACTTCCAGGTAAGGATTAACGCTATCGCTTCATGTTTTATTTTTTACACAGGCAGTCCTGAACTTTGGAGAGGTGTGGTGGACTAAAGGTGGAGTTCTCGCCTCCCAATCAGGAGGCTGTGAGTTCGATCCTAGGTAGAGGCAGATATTTCTCTCTCTGGGCACAATGAGAATATATCTGCCGAACAAAACTCCGCATTGGTGACAGGAAGGGCATCCGGCCAGTAAAACAGTCTGCTAGCTCCATTCAGTTGCCCTGGCTTCACCCCGCCAGGGATTATAGGGTCGTTAAATGACGATGATGATGACCGTCAGTCCTCAACTTACGACCACCGTTGACCCCAAAGTTTCTCTTGCGAAGTGAGAGATTTGTTAAGTCAGGTTTGCTCCATCCTTTCCTGCCCCCATCGTGAATTTGGTTTCCCCATGGGCTTTGCTGGTCAGAAGGGGATCACATGACCCCCCGGACACTCCAACCGTCATAAATACGAGTCAGTTGCCAAGAGTCTAAATTTTGATCACGTGGGGATGCCACAACGGTCGTAAGTATGGAAAAAATGGCCATAAGTCAATTTTTGCAATGCCGTTGTAGCTTCGAGTGGTCATTAAATGAATTGTCGTAATTTGAGGACTGCCTGTACACAGGCACACATATTTGGATGCTTGTCTGAAAGAAAACACACACTAGGAAACTCCTCCTTTATTGGAACTGGCTAATTTCCAGACCCAGATTAGCGTGTTTCTTAATTACGCCTAAGATTACCTCCTGGCAGCCATCCAAACATTCCACCATATAATCACTCCTTATTTACCTTCCCGAACCATTCCTATTATCTGCACTCCTACTATATTTATGTGGTCTCCCACACTCCAAATTAACAGCCAGATGGTGATGGAGGAGCTTTGTAAACAGCTGTTTCAACTCCCTCCTAATCTCCTGGTTAATATTTCTGAATTGTGTAACCAAGTAATGAAATTGAGAGGGGCCAAATGTTTTTGTTTCCTGCTCCTGGTCCTCCGTCCTGCCTGCCTTCAGTAATTATTGTGATATACATGCAAGGCTGTTTATTATTGAGGCGATATAGTATCTCGCCTTTTATTCAGCCACTCAAGGGCGAGGCACATAGACAGCTACGCTGGCTGGAGAATTCTGGGAGTTGAAGTCCACAAGTCTTAAAGCTGCCAAGTTTGAAGGCCTCTGCTTTAAGGGGTTAGATCAGGCAAGGGGAGACCCCCGATTCTAGCCCCCCTTGAGGGTTGACTTTGGGCCAGACTCTTTCTCCTTTCAGCCCAACTACCCAGCCAGGGTCTCCCTATGGAGGAAAATAAGGAGGCACAATAAAAGAGAATATCTGTAGCTCAGGATTGAACGGTGGGGTCCTTGGTGCCCTCTGAGCTTGGTGGCTTCCCTGCAGGCGTTTCATCACCCAAGTAGGGAACATCATCAGGGTTAAAGGGGAGGGGAGTCTGTGGAAAGGAGGAGGTGGAGGAAGAGCTTGGTTTTTCTTCTTGCTCACGTTTCATGACCCAGCTAAGTAACCTCATCTGTGCTAGAAGGGAGTGGGCTTTGCTCGCTGTCTCTATCCAAGCGGCTTGATGATGTTCCCTACTTGGGTGATGAAACGCCTGCAGGGAAGCCACCAAGCTCAGAGGGCACCAAGGACCCCACCGTTCAATCCTGAGCTACAGATATTCTCTTTTATTGTGCCTCCTTATTTTCCTCCATAGGGAGACCCTGGCTGGGTAGTTGGGCTGAAAGGAGAAAGAGTCTGGCCCAAAGTCAACCCTCAAGGGGGGCTAGAATCGGGGGTCTCCCCTTGCCTGATCTAACCCCTTAAAGCAGAGGCCTTCAAACTTGGCAGCTTTAAGACTTGTGGACTTCAACTCCCAGAATTCTCCAGCCAGCGTAGCTGTCTATGTGCCTCGCCCTTGAGTGGCTGAATAAAAGGCGAGATACTATATCGCCTCAATAATAAACAGCCTTGCATGTATATCACAATAATTACTGAAGGCAGGCAGGACGGAGGACCAGGAGCAGGAAACAAAAACATTTGGCCCCTCTCAATTTCATTACTTGGTTACACAATTCAGAAATATTAACCAGGAGATTAGGAGGGAGTTGAAACAGCTGTTTACAAAGCTCCTCCATCACCATCTGGCTGTTAATTTGGAGTGTGGGAGACCACATAAATATAGTAGGAGTGCAGATAATAGGAATGGTTCGGGAAGGTAAATAAGGAGTGATTATATGGTGGAATGTTTGGATGGCTGCCAGGAGGTAATCTTAGGCGTAATTAAGAAACACGCTAATCTGGGTCTGGAAATTAGCCAGTTCCAATAAAGGAGGAGTTTCCTAGTGTGTGTTTTCTTTCAGACAAGCATCCAAATATGTGTGCCTGTGTACAGGCAGTCCTCAAATTACGACAATTCATTTAATGACCACTCGAAGCTACAACGGCATTGCAAAAATTGACTTATGGCCATTTTTTCCATACTTACGACCGTTGTGGCATCCCCACGTGATCAAAATTTAGACTCTTGGCAACTGACTCGTATTTATGACGGTTGGAGTGTCCGGGGGGTCATGTGATCCCCTTCTGACCAGCAAAGCCCATGGGGAAACCAAATTCACGATGGGGGCAGGAAAGGATGGAGCAAACCTGACTTAACAAATCTCTCACTTCGCAAGAGAAACTTTGGGGTCAACGGTGGTCGTAAGTTGAGGACTGACGGTCATCATCATCGTCATTTAACGACCCTATAATCCCTGGCGGGGTGAAGCCAGGGCAACTGAATGGAGCTAGCAGACTGTTTTACTGGCCGGATGCCCTTCCTGTCACCAATGCGGAGTTTTGTTCGGCAGATATATTCTCATTGTGCCCAGAGAGAGAAATATCTGCCTCTACCTAGGATCGAACTCACAGCCTCCTGATTGGGAGGCGAGAACTCCACCTTTAGTCCACCACACCTCTCCAAAGTTCAGGACTGCCTGTGTAAAAAATAAAACATGAAGCGATAGCGTTAATCCTTACCTGGAAGTGGCGGAGTCTGTTTGTCGTTTTTTTCTGCTACAGCGTCTTCTACGGCTTTGGCTAGAGAAGTTTCTTCCGCGTTCTTCACAGGCGTGGAAACCGCTCCCGGCTTGGTTATTCTTTCATCATCTCTATTCCGGTGACTACATCAAGAGAAACAGCACACTCCCTTTTCAAATTGGCAGCTGTAATGATAGGCTCCAACGAGGAAATCCAGACATTTCATAACAAAGATCTACTGTATGGGATGTGGCACAAAACGGGGGAATACGCAACCTGTTTGGGCTCTTTTTCTGGAAAAGCGTCCACACTGAAGGAGTCTGAGAACTGGCCCTTCCGGATAAGTACGAGTCTGGACAACTGTTTGTCTGAAGTGGTGTAGGGTTTCCTGCCTGAGCAAGGGGTTGGACTAGAAGACCTCCAAGGTCCCTTCCAACTCTGTTATTCCATCTGTTTGGTCAAAGGGACCTCAGAATGGCCTACAGGGGTGCCCAACCTTGGCAAATTTAAGATCTGTGGGCTTCAACTTCCAGAATTCCCTCTGAAAATTGTCAAGGGGGGACACAGCTGGCCTAGAAGATCCTGGGTCAAAGTTTTCCAAGGTCCTAAGCCTCCAGATAGAAACGAGACACTCAGATCCTCCCACAACTTGAGGAATGCCAATCCTTTCTCCAACATTTAAAGAATGCGCTGTCCTTCTCTTTGCCTTGTTGGCAGATTGGGCCCCACCGGCCATGCCACTCCAAAAATATGAAAACTATGTCAGATATCTCAGTGTTTATAATGCTGAAAGATGGAGAGAGAGAGAGAGAGAGAGAGAGAGAGAGAGAGAGAGAGAGAGAGAGAGAGAGAGAGAGAGAGAAAGGAAATAAAGAACCAGTAAAAGAGCCAATGGCACCTTCACAAAACCAGCAATTAATTGTCCTTCTAGACCCATGAAGGTAATGGAATGGAGTAACAGAGTTGGAAGGGACCTTGGAGGTCTTCTAGTCCAACCCCCTGTCCAGGTAGGAAGCCCTATACCATTTCAGACAAAGGCTCTCCAATCTCTTCCAGGGTTGAAACACCCACAACTTCTAGAGGCAAGTTGTTCCACTGGTTAATTGTCCTCACTGTCAGGAAATTTCTCCTTAGTTCTAGGTTGCTTCTCTCCTTGATGAGTTTCCACCCATTGCTTCTTGTCCTGCCCTCAGGGGCTTTGGAGAATAGCTTGACTCCCTCTTCTTTCTGGCAGCCCCTGAGATATTGGAACGCTGCTATCATGTCTCCCCTAGTCCTCCTTTTCATCAAACTAGACAAACGCAGTTCCTGCAACCACTCTTCATATGTTTTAGCCTCCAGCCCCCTAATGTGAATCAGTGATGGACATCTCCCCACTCTGGACCAGTCCTAGCAGAAGACAGGCAACCAGACACAGTCCTGAGGATGTACAACATAAAAAAAATGAAGCTAGATTTATTCTAACTCTCCTTCCCAAGCACAGCTAATATGCTCACGTATTGTAACAGCAAGAAAATATCCTTGAGGTTGAGCAGATATGTTCTTGTTACTCTCTGAATTTGGTTCTTTTCCTGCACCAAGAAGCCAATACTAATTTATCCTTGGTGAAATCATTAATATGCAAAGCGAGATTGGTTTTAACAGCTGCTTTTCTCCATAAACGAACAAGAAACAAAACCCAGCCCAGAGCTCTGATGGAGCTGCTTCCTGCAAGCAGATGGCACCATCACCTCTACAAACTCATGATCTTAGAAGAGGCCACGGTATGCAATACTCTTCCTTGCATGAGGACTTCAACTGTTGCCTGGCAAACACAACAGTTCCTTGAAAGGTCAAGAGATCTGTACCAAAAGCCATCAACACTGAAGAACTGAGAAGGTACAAGAATGAGTATGTTTATGATCACCATTACAAAGACAGGATTATCATTGCAATGACAATTATCGACTGTGGGGTCATGGGCTTGCCTTGCTGCTGACTAAATAGGGGAAAAGTCCTGATGCCTTTATGGAAAAACCTGATGATTCCCAAAGCAAATATGAAATATTAAATTTCTGGCAGAAAAAAACTTCACGTGGTTTCATGCAGAAAGGAAAATCTAGAGTAGCTTATGATAAATATAAGGGAAAACCCAGATTGATAGAATATTTTCTAATCACTCTGGAATCTACAGCCATCTTTAAAATAAATATTTTTGTTTAATTAAAGCATTTGCTCCTCCTGTTAACATATCACGGGGTATGTATGTTGCAATTTTAAAAAGGTATCATCAAATATGATATTGCTGATAAACCAAGAGCCAGTTTGGTCTAGTGGCTAAGGCACCAGGCTAGAAACTGGGAGGCTGGGAGTTCTAGTCCCGCCTTAGCCATGAAAGCTGACTGGGTGACTTTGGGCCAGCCACTCACTTTCCACCCTAACCCGCCTCACAGAGTTGTTGTTGTTGTTGTTGGGATAACAGGAAGAGGAAGATGCGTTGGATATGTCCGCTGCCTAGAATTATGTGTAAAAATAATAAAGGCAGGATACAAATAAATAAACAAAAACCAAGCGAAAATTCATCCAAAAAAAATATCTCCAAAGACAAACAAACATGGGAAGAAGGGTAGCACTGGCAAGATACTGCAAGATTATTTCCTCCCAACGTTGAAATTTTGGAAAGAACTTAACTCCATGTGCACACATGAACACTGTTCTCCTCAACTCCTTCAAGAGGAAGCAAGGAACATCCAGATAGTCCTTGACCTACAAACATCTATCCAGCAACCGTTCTTTCTGGGGAGACTCAACCTGCCTGTTTGTAGTCTTCCAGATGTGCTCTGGCTCTTCCAGGTGTTCCTGGAAACACTGCAAAGTTCCAGAGAAAAACCAAACCACCCAGAATGGCTGGTTGGTTGTGTTCCAGAACCACCACGAGGCTTCTGACATATCCTCCATGAGTAACATTGCAGCCCTAGGATGGCTTGTACAAAAGCCATTCCTTAACAGAGAACGATGTCGAGGAAAGAAAATCACCTCAGGGAGAAAGCTCCTTCAGGCTTAGAAGCAAGGTTGGAAGGTCGATCAGTCGCCAGAGAGTTCAGAAGCCTCAAAGCTTCTGCCTCTGGTATCTTGTGTTCACGGTTTGCTTCTCAGAGGGCAGCGAACAGCCTGCTAACCTTCAACCCTTCAGCTCTGAAGTGTTTTCTTGAAAAGCCAACACTCAAACACTTCAAATGGCCCCTGCTCAGCTTCTCCTGCTCTCCGCTGCACCCACCCTCTGCTTAAATACATGAATTTCATGATATTTATGTGGATAATAACAACTCCATTGCCTATATAAAAGCTGTCAATGTTACAAAGATCTCTCCCATAGCACACTTGGCTTTTCTTGGTCCTTAATCTCTCACAGAATCCCATAAAGTTCACACAGAACCCTTAAGTTCTGTAGAAGCCACTTTGAAAAAACCCTGGGTTACTCCATCTTTTCACCTGGAGGAAACTTTCCTCAGTAGGATGAAGCAGGGAGATGTTCTTCATCCCCTACTGGAGCAGGTCAAATAGACCCTTCCTCTCCTTGTTGGAGAAGACATGTCCTGGGGAAGCTGGCCAGATCCATCCTAGGTCTTCTCTGCTCAGGACACACAATAGTTGAACCTGGAACCTCCCTTCCATATCACAAGAGTTACCGACAATTCAGCCCAACAGACCAGCAAGAGACAACCCAGATTGCCAGCAGCTGCCAATGGCTCTACCCACACTAATCCTGAACACCCTTTGCTTAAGATGATTTTTTTGAGGTCTTTTTTATATCCAATTTATTACAACCCCTGGCTAAGAACAATCAAGGAGCTGAACTATATAGGATTCCAGATGCTCATCCCGCTGGAATCATCTCCACCCACAGAGGATAAAACAGATTCTCCTGTAAAAATTCAGAACGAGGAGACCCTAACGACATGAACATGGAGAAGAATATCATGGGGAGAACGCTTCCCTGGCCGATCCTAAGTTTTGAACTTTCTAGTAAATATTCAATTTTGTTTTGCTTTTATAAAAAAAAGCAAGGAGGGTGCAGGAAGTGTCTTGACACCGTCATTGTTTCTGGATGACAGAATGTTGTTAAAAATTACAGCCACATTTCCCATGAGTCACCCAAGGTGTGATTTCACTCCGCATATGTGTTTTGGCAGTAGAGCTTTGACTTCTAACATCTGTTCCGCATCAGGAAGGATCTTGGTCTTTATGAAAGGATGCTCAACATGGCAACATTCTAAAATAACCTTCCGTCACAAAACAAGGGAAGTCAGCTACAGGATGATTTCATTAAGGGCCCAATGTCCACCTTCCCCATCAAAACATGCATACTTCTATCATGCAGGGTTCCCGTTTAGTAGGGCTAACTCCATCAACCAAAAATATAAATAATATTTGAGCCTATTTTATTAGACTTGTTTCCGCTTCCTTTCCGTAGTGGCGTTTTCTCAACCTTGGTGGCTTGAAGATGAGTGGACTTCAACTCCCAGAATTCCCCAGCCAGCATCGCTGGGAGTTGAAGTCCACTCATCTTCAAGCCTCCAAGGTTGAGAAACACTGCCATAGTGACTGCAAAGCCTTCTCAGTAGCACTTCTACATCACTGATGGACCCAATATATATATTTTTTGGCTGGGCCTTCCTCAAAATGTTTTTCATTGCAGGGGGAAAAAAATAATGTTCCCAGATGCTAATTCTCCAAGAACCCCTTGACTGAATCTAGTCAAACTCTTACTTAGCGAAATCAGGACAGCCTGCAGGATCCAATCTGGGCCGTTCGGATTTGGGCTTCCGAGCTTTCAGACTCGTGCTGGAGCCCATCCTCAGGAAACTTCCCTCTACCAGAATATCTGATTATCTCCAGAATATAATTGGAGGGAGGGAGGGAGGGAGGGAGGGAGGGAGGGAGGGAAAAGTTCCCTGAGGATGGTCTCCAGCATGAATCCAAAAGCATGGAAGACCAGATCTCTGGTCCCAGTGACAAATCCAGATTGGATCCTGCAACATTATCCCAGGACATGTACATTTGCCTCCATTCGTCAGGACAGCCTTACCGCTACGCATCTAATTCCCCAAATCCATCCTTCCCTTAAGTGGCATCTCAAGAGTGAACCCTCCAGAAGACCAAATCAGAATTCCAAAGAGAAGATCTTTGAAAGCTATGGGTCCATTGGTCCATCACCTCACCGATGTCCGGTGGTGCCTCCCCACCCGTGGCTCCTGTGTTCAGCCCGGGCAGCCGTCCTCCCGTCCCTTCTTTTCATCAAAAAGTCTACTTCAAAAGAGCACAAGGCGACCATCACCTGCCATTGTTGGGCTGCTGTGGAGAATGTTCTGACCTCTGGTCAGGAGATCGTGAACGACTGCGACGGGGCCTGTCATGGGATCGGTTGGAATGATCAGATGCCAGCGACTGAATTTCTGAAATGTCTGTTAAATAAAAGTGGGGGTTTTCATGAGATGATTTAGAAGTAAAAAGATGGCATGACCTTCCCTAAGAATGAACGCAGGCTTGGGCAGGACTTGTTGGAGGACAGGAACTCCACAGTTTGCCCAACTTGGTCAGTGGAAGGTGGACTCTTTAGGGATTTCTTCAGCCCTTCCTTCCCCTGCGGAAGATCCCGGAAGCCTTGCCGTTCCACCTGACACATCACAACTTTTGGTCTCAACGGGGAACGGCTGACAGCACGGCAAGAGAAAGTCCCCGATACTCACCGTCTCTTTCTGAGGCATTGGCTGAGTGGATGCTGTCGGAAAGATCTGGGACGTTCAGCAGAGTTGCTCTCTCATCCCTCTGAACCACCATTTTCAACTTGCCCTTTGACCTTTCTATCAGGGTTTTGGCGTCTGTCAAGGACATATTTTCCGTGACAGTTCCGTTGATCTGCAAGAGAACAGAGGGAAGGCTGGTAGGAGTGACCGATGAGAAGTTAGCCTCTACACCAGGGATGTCCAACTTTGGCAACTTTTTAAAGACTTGTGGACTTCAACTCCCAGAATCCTCCCGTCTTTTGGGAGATGGCTGGATGGGAAATTCTGGGAACTGAAGTCCACAAGTTTTAAAACT
Organism: Stegonotus admiraltiensis; assembly: GCA_032468215.1. NCBI lineage: Eukaryota > Metazoa > Chordata > Lepidosauria > Squamata > Colubridae > Stegonotus > Stegonotus admiraltiensis. Next base: position 64,585 of record JANHZT010005367.1, read on the forward strand.
GCCAAGGTTGGACCTCCCTGATCGATACCTTCGTGGCATCTTTGAAGAATTAAAAAGGTGGGGTGAGGGGGAAAATGCCACCGGTTTTGACTAAACCGGCTTGTCCAAATCTGCAGCCTTCTGGATCTGCTGGCAGTAGTGCTCCCTCCAGCCAACAATGAGAGATAAAAGAAGGGAGAAAGCGGGTTTACTGTTTTCTCAAACTAGATTAATAGTATCCCACCTTTTCTGCCCTTTATACAGTTGAATTGTTTTCTTTAATACTCCAAAATATAGCTTATTAAAAAGCCAGACATTTCAAAATAAAGAAAAGCAACTTCAAACAGTGGCTAAGTGAAGGGTCGTGTCTTGAGGATTACTTGTACTTTAAACAAAAGAGATGCTCAAACACGAGTATAAAGAGAGAGAGAGAGACAGAGAGAGAAGAGAGAAAGAGGAGAGAGAAGAGAA
>JANHZT010005367.1:122125-133399 GCA_032468215.1 Stegonotus admiraltiensis
CCCTCCCCTTCTTCTTCCTCTTCCCATCCTCTTCCTCTTCCTCCTCCTCCTCCTCCCTCCTTCCTTCTTCTTCATAAACTAAATTACTCTTAAAGCCATGGTCTACATAGGTTCATCAGGAAGAATGGCGGTGTCGCATTGCTTCCTCTGTTATCTAAGGAAGACAAATGATCTTTCCACAAAGATATTTCTTTGCTGACGTGTTGCACACCTCAGCAGCTGCACATCCCATGACGGGGGTTTTCCCAACAGAGCAAATCCACTTGTGCCCAAACCCACTTCGGATTGGGTGATCTTGAAAGAGCAACCAGGCACACAACTGAAGTGAACAGATGGAAGATTAGGGAAAATTGGGCCGGTGATAAGAACCTGAGCAGCTGAGGGATTCTTTCAATTGCATAGAGAGAAATTCAAAGAAAGTTACACCCAGCAGGGAGGCAGAAATTAAGAAAGACAATTTGCCCAATGCAATTTGTGGGAGAGAAAGAAAATTGTGTGGGCTGCAATTACAATAGAGAAGGACACAGAGTCAGCCCAATGTCACATTGCAGATTCTGTCTGGTACATCCTATGGATGTTACGTAAGTAAGGGCTTATGAACGAATGCGTTCCCAATACAATGTTGTTATTCTTTTGTTTATTATCTCTTTCGTTTTTATGTTGTGTTTTCAAAGCTTTTGTATGCTGCCCAAGACACGTACGATTAGGTAGGGTTTGTAAGTTAAACAAAATAAATGAGTAGCTCAAACCCTTCGCTTAAGCAACGAGACGTACAAGGAAGAAGAAAGCTAATTGCTGATCAAGGATGCAGAAAGCGGTGCTATCCAGAGAAGGTGATTTCATTTCATCCGGCGCAGGATGCTTCCGCACAATCCAAAGACGACAAACGTTTAATTGCACAGCGAGACGACTGGCTGCCTCGCGTTGTGTTTTGCAGGGTTTTTGCCGAGGCATCCAGATACAGAGAGCGGGGAGCAGATAATCAGCTCAAGCCACAGTCAAAATGATAAGGGAAATACAGTGAGCCCAGGGAATGCTAAATAGATACGGGGCTGACACTGCTATTGTCTGGGCCATTTAGAAGCTGGTGAAGCGTGAGACAAAAAGGTCCTTAGAAGACAAAAAGGGGGGGGAAAGGAGCTGCAAGGTTTCAGGAGGAGAAAAAAAATAGATGTATTTGGCAAGAAATGATGGGATGTTTCATGCTCCGTGGTGGGTTTTTTTCAGTAGTCTTCGCCAAGGCGGGACGTGCTTCAGGTGGCCCACCTCTCTCTTCCCCACTTAACTCAGATGATCACATGTTTATTTTGGAATCTGGTTCTGCTCTCTTTGTCCCTCCACCCTATCTGTTCCCAAGGAGGGGGATTATTGTCATAGAAGCCATGCATGAAAGAGAATATTAAGGCGGCCACACACAGTTGCATCAGGAAATGTGCTCAGAATAATCACTGAACTTCTGAACACCAGTTAAATCGCTTGGCATGCATTATGGATGGGATCTTCGAAGGGACTGGCTGGTCACATCCTTCTGCGTAGGTTATCTTTTTGGTGACACCAGGAAGAATGATAAAAGCTTGGTGGGCAAGCTATTGAGATCTGCCTCCTGAATGTAGCGGGTGGCTATTGTCCTCCACTACAAAGTTGTCGTATAACCCAGCTTGACACCCGCAGGTCAGTGCAGAAGGTTCTTGGCATCTCCAAGTATTTACTGTATCAAGCTGGTCATAATCCCATCAGGGAATTGCATCATCTGAGGCCTCCCTTCCAAGTCAACTTGGAAGCTACAACTGATGTAGGATGTTACACAACTGAGCTGACTAATCCCTGTTCTGGAGGAACTTTAGGCATCAAGACCCAACCAAAGTGTTGCTCACCTAGAAAGCTTTTTCTATGGCATGGGCCATTGTTACCTTCAGGACTGTCCCCTTTCTGTAGGTTCTGACTGACCTACATAATCCAGGAGGGAGAAGATGGTCCAGATATCCACCTTGAAAGTAAACTAGGGTGCTGGGGCTCAGAGATTGGCTTTCATAGTAGTAGCTCCCCTCCCCAAACAGAGACGGCTACCCAACATTAGTTGTGTCTCTGTCCTGGTTATTTTTCAAACGATAATGAAAATTCTCCTCTTTAAAAGAGAATTTGGACTTGTTTGATAGCAAGTCTGTTGGATTTCATTTCTTTAACCTTTTGTTTTACATATGGATGTTGTGTTTTTAATATGGATTTACTTTGGTTTTCAATGTTGTTAAATCAATCAAACTGCACTCGGGATGCTGGCTAAGGAACAATATGTGGCAAGAGAGAGTCAACTGAAGAAAAATGAAGTTGTTCCACTCCAGAGTGGACTTAGATTTCAGAACCATGGACAGCAACCTCAGAGCTTTCCTCCTGAGATCACCATGTCTGAAACCCCAGAGCCCACACTCTGTGATGAGGCGGGAAAGGATCATGGAAGCGATGAGTAGGGAATGACTCTCGAGCAAGCTTTGTAGCCTGTCCTATTTAACCATGAAGGCAGACATTAAGACGATATGGTGGAGAAGGCAAAATCAGCAGGTTGTATCGTTGAGAATGTGATTTGAATAACAGATGTTTTGACATTGATTGTTTCTGGGTACGAATGTCTAACCATGTGGTTCCACTCCTGTGAATAACTTGGAGAGGCAGGCTGACATTAGTTCCCCTTGATTTATTACTCAAGATGAAATGATTGAAACACAGATGACGCAGTCTTAGCTATGATCGAGGAACATGTTGCCTCTAATGGCATGTGAAGTGTGTAATTTATTTTGCGGTATGAGACATTCCCCAGTACTATCTACTTCTGCAGATGGAGTTTATGAGCATGAGGATGTTGGTCCCGAGTGGTGATTAAAACACATCTGCTCAATCACATTTCAGCAAAGTGGTAGGGACTTCACTTCAGACACACCTTCTCTTTGCAGGGACATTAGCCTTGCTTGGAGTTTGTGTCACTTGGCCAAACTATGGCATAAATATGAAGAGGGAGGCCATCAACCTAGAAATCCTAAGAATTAGAATCCTAAGACTTTTAATATGATGAGGAGTCCTATCATAACAATGTAAATTCTTCAAGGAAGGAGCTCAGTGCCACCTTCAAAATCTCAACCACCCCCAGTGACAAAGCAGATCACAGCAATAGCACTTAGACTTATATACCATTTCACAGTGCTTTACAGCCCTCTCTAAGCTGTTTACAAAGTCAGCATATTACCCCCAACAATCTGAGTCCTCATTTTACCCACCTCGGAAGGATGGAAGGCTGAGTCAACCTTGAGACTTGGTGAGAATCGAACTGCCGAATTGCAGGCAGCCCGCAGTCAGCAGAAGTGGCCTGCAGTACTGCATTTGAACCATTGCACCACCACCAGGTAAGGGCATTTAACAGAATAATAGAATTGGAAGGGGCCTTGGAGATCTTCTAGTCCAACCCCCTGCTCATTTCAGACAAATGGCTGTCCAGTCTCTTCTTGAAAACCACCAGTGATGGAGCCACCCACAGCTTCTGGAGTCAAGTCATTTCCCTGGTTAATTGTTCTCCCTGCCAGGAAATTCCTCCTTCGTTCTTGTTTGAAAGAGTTGGGTATATTAGATCAAACGTAGACAAAAATGGAAGCACTTCAGCTGTGATCTGCCAACAGCGCCACCTGATTGTGCATCACAGTTTTGGGAAAGGACATTGTGGTAGAAGTAAACTTTACTAAAGCACATTTTTGTGCTTGGATGCTGCTGTGACATTTTGCAGCTGCTCTCTGTGGGCATTGAAGGTAGGAATTGCACTGCAGCAGAGGTCACAAGCCATGGGGCAAGCTCTTGTGATAGGCCCTCTGTGCTCTAGAACAGGGGTGTCATTGAGGACCGCATCTGGGTTGTGGTTGATCTTGGGGGTCCGGGGTGTGGCCAGCTTGACATCACTCATGTTGGTGGTGCCTGTGGCAGCCCAAATACTCTGCCAGCGAAATGTGCGGCCCTCCCAAGCTCCATTTTTGCTGGCAGAGGGTTACAGGAGGCCATCCCAGCCAAAAACAGAGATTGGGAATTCCGTTTTTGCTGGCAGAGGCACTGCGGGTCCGTCCTTGGCTGTTTCCAGGGTGGCCCCACAGGCCAGATCTAAGCACCCCATGAGCCAGATCCAGCCCGCGGGCCTTGGGTTTGACACCCCTGTTCTAGAATGTGGCAGGATAGAGTCCACATCATGCAGCTAAAATCCAAGGCTTTGGGGTAGCAGGTCTTGCAGAATTCCTGTCTTGTAGGGAAGCTTGTAGATCTTGTAGAAAGTACAACCTGTCTAATTCTGATGCACTTTCAGATGTGATGTGGGTCAAACTACAGGGAATTTGCAGGCGACACAAAATATCCAAAAAGCTTGGGCCAACTTCAAAGAGCTGGATAGAACTTCGTACCTGGTGAGATTCTTCTCCCATTGGGTAACAAATTGGAGCCTGAAGAATGGATCCTTCATTCAGCCTCCATCCTTCTCTCCTAAGCTCTGCTAAGTCAAAGTTCAAGGCAGCTCCAGGCCATCACGGTGAGATTCCTGCTCTGTTCTTGGGTAGACCGTTTGATAAGGATCCATCTTCCGTATCGGTCCTGGCTGTGGAATCTGGGCACTCAACGCTTGATGTGCACATAAAAGCTTCACTCCTCTCCTTCCTTCCAAAGCCATCTGGCGCTCTTTGCCCCCATACGCTTGCAACCCGTTTTCTTTCATTATGGAGATAATTGAAAACGAAGCTTTCTTCTGATTTTGGAATCGATTCGGGATGGGGGAGGATCTGACAAGTTTCAGAGGCTTTCAAGTCTGGGGTGGGGGAGGTGGGGAGAGAAGGGGAGATGGTTTCCTCACTCCCCAAGGATTATTGTCGCTTGCATGCACTTGGATTTTACGGTGTGGTTTTGCAACAGGAAAAAACGAGTCGGAGGGCATTCCGCTTACACAAACACAGGGGGAAAACAGATGATTTATGCTGAATGTTTTGAAGCCTTGAAATTAGAAAAGTTGTGCATGTTTATATGGAGGGGGTTTTTTTCCTCTTAAATCTGAACAAAACTCTTTTTGCAAACTGATGTAAAAGAGAGGATTTGTGCCTGAAAAATTATAGTAAGAAAAAGAGGGGACAAGCTCTTCCGTGTATAGATTCACTTGGGTTTAGGAATGACAATTAGGATAAGAATATTTATTCATTCAACTTATATACAGTAGCTATAATATTGACCTGCTCCAGGCCTTGACTTTGCTCTGAAATCTCTTTGGGGTTAAGATAAGTCTGTAGAATCACGTTTTTCAACCTCACTGAGAGCCATGAGCCAATTTGCCCATTTCCACAACATCCTCAGTTGGTCAACTTTGTGGTCAACTTTAACTTGCTTTTTTTTTCATGGTTTGGGTTGTGTGGAGACCATCTTTTGCTTAGTGTTATGAATCAGTGTATTGAACAAAGGAAGAATAAGGGTGAACTCAATAGCCAGGTTAAGAGTGATTTGTGACAGCAGCCATGCTGGTGAAACCAAAGCTACTCTTGCGATAATGGTCTAAGAGTTGTCCTTCATGAAGTCTGATCTTCCAAGTCTGTTTATTTATGAATCAAATTTATCTGGCCACCCTTCTTGGGAGAGGTTCCAGGCAGGAACAGTGGAGGCAGGCATGATGTGAGGTCCCCAAAGAGTGTCGATAGAGCCAGTGTGTCCAAATAATGTGATTCTTTCTAAATAAAGACATAGCAGCTGGAACCCGAGTGATAGAGCTGTGAAAGGATTCTCTTTGCATTTTCAACTATTCCCGATGCTGCTATATTAGCAACTCAGAAACTTAAGCAAATGTTGTTATTGCATTCCTCTGATTAGAAGCAATGTTCTAAATTAAACCAGGTTCTCTTGGGAAAGCAGAGCAATGCCTGTACCACACCGTGGCTCCCATCCGTTGTAAGTACTTGAAGTGGGCTCTCAGAAAGCTTTTGATCACTTACTTAAGGGAATGGAGCTAGTTGGAAAGGGTGGCTGGCATATCAAGTTGCAACTATTCATTTCCAATGCAAGGGAGGGGAGGGGAAGCAGATGGTGTATTGGCGAGGACTGCAAGGGACTTCCTCCTCTCATGTGTGGAAAAGTGAGCTCAGATATAGAGATGGGTCTCCAGTGGCTACTGGCCCACCTATTTTCTCTTTGGTGTAGGTCAGTGTTTCTCAACCTTGGCAACTTGAAGATATGTGGACTTCCTGTTGCCGGTTAGGGAATTTTGGAAATTGAAGTCCGCACAGTTTAAAGTTGAGAAATACTGGTTGAGGGGATAGAATCATCATCATCATCATCATCATCATCATCATCACCATCTCTTCTACCAAGGTTGAGCAATACTTGTGTGGGTAGAGGACAACCTTGGATGATGGAAGGCAGAGAAAGATCTCCATTCCAGCTCTTTAATTGATGCAAGCATTTTCTTCCATAATGTAAATTTGTCATCTTGCGTTGAATACCCAACCAGTGTCTCCAGGTCCAAGGAGGAGGCAGAAGGTGATAGGAAAGACTGCAATCTTTTCTACTCAGATGGACTGCCCAAGGGGTCATGGCGGTTAAGACACAGCTGCTTCTTTGGAAAGTGGTTACTGGAGGAAGCAAGTACTTCCTAAGCCCTTTGAAGGCCAAATGTTTCCTCTGCTGTAGAGTCAGCAAGCTGCTGTTCCTCCAGAGCATGGACTTCTCAGCTTGCAGGGTTTTGAACATGGTTGAAATGCTGCTTTGTATATGTATTATCTACAATCATCTGTTCAATATTAAGACTAGTTGAGAAATGGATGGTGTTGGGTTTACAGATCTCTAGAGCAGGGGTCTCCAACCTTGGCAACTTTAAGTCTGGCGGACTTCAACTCCCAGAATTCCCCAGCCAGCAAAGCTGGGAGTTGAAGTCCTCCAGGCTTAAAATTGCCAATGTTGGAGACCCCTGCTCTAGAACAACGTTCTGCAGTCAGGTACCCTGTTGGACTCTTCAGATCAGATGATTCTTGTGATCCCTTCCAGATCTATAATTCTATGATTCTCTACCAGCATTAATGTACTTGCTGGAAGGCTGTTGGTGTCCAAACCATGTGAAGGCCACTTGGTGAGCCAGGTTACTCTAGATTAAGCTGGGAGATAGAACCCAACTGAATATAAACATGGTTTCAGGATCTTCTGTAGTGTCCAAAACACAATGAATATAGAAGCAGAGTAGATACCAAATCTCATCAGGTGAATATCTTATTTCTTAGCTCTTGATCATTGCAATATAAAATAATCCAGTTCTTCTTCCTCAGATAACGTTTTTCATGCTGCTGTCAGCAGTCTGCGTGATGCTGAATTTAGCTGGCTCCATTCTCTCCTGTCAAAACGCTCAACTAGTGAACTCTCTAGAAGGGTGTCAGTTGGTGAGTAATCCAAATCATCTCTCTCTTTTTTTGCATACTGCTGATTTGTTTTGAAGTAAAACATGCTAAAAGACCTGCCGGTTTTCCAGTGGGAATTCAAACTTGTTCACATTTCAGAGGTCAAAATGTGAGTCTCCAAATTCCTCTTTGCTCACTCACTTTCAGAATTTAGAGGTTAATCTGGCTTCCTGGCTTCCTTCAGAAGGGTTGAGACATTAGCTCCCAGCTGACCTTCAGTTCTGGCCTTTGAAATCCCAGGATACCTGAAGGATGTTATATTGGAAACATTGTTCTAGCAGAATGAGAACTCCTGGGAGGTTAGAAATTCAGTATGGAATACGAAAGATCTTGTCTTTAGACCAACCCTAGTCATGTCTTGGCTGGTGTGTTGAGAGACGTCAAGAGAGAGAGATAGGTCTGTTGATTGTGGATGACTCTTTGACCTTCTAAACTTGAACCCTAAGACATTGTTGAAGCAACCACTAGTCGTGTGATCACCTTCTCTACCTCCTTTCCATTTTCCCTTTAATTCTTTGCCTTCCAAACATTTCTACATCTGCAGAATTCAAGTGTTGGAAGGAGGCTCTTATCTATCAATCTTTCTAGCCTCATCTGCTTTGTCTTTCTTCCCCCTCTTTCTCTGAAATTATTCCGTTCAGTCTCACTGCTCTTTATGGACCACCTTCAATTCTGATTTATCTGGAACTCAGTGAAGGAGGGGGGAGAGAGAGAAGGGCTGCCAAATTAATTTGCAAATGAGCTTCCGTTTACTTTACGATTGAGTTTAATCTTCAAATTATGATTTTTTCCCTTTATTCTGTGAAGGATGGACATTCTGGGCAAGTTAATATCCTTCTGACAGTCTACCTTATTTATTCTTTTGAGGCAAGGCATTAAAGGCTGTTCTCGGAGCAATTGACTTTCATTTCCCAAGATAACAGGGTAATACTAATGAAAGATACCTATGTCAGTGACACATTTATATTGCAGCCCCAGCTTGTTCCTTCCTTCATGGTACGGAGGGAGGCGTTTCACAGATTATGCTAGTTAACATGAGTGGTTTAATAATATCCTGTTTTTTCACATTGATTTGGCGTTGGGGGGACTCCTTCCAAGCATCAATGTCCATTTTGGGGTATGTAATTGGATGTTCCAATTTTATAGAGCATGTAGAACATAACAGAACCTCTATAATTTTTAGATACAGTTCCCTCTTCTGATTTCTTTTGTTTCAGTGCCTTCTGACTTCACTTCCTTAGATAGCTAATTCTCAGGAAGATATGACATTTCTCCTTCCCAATGATTAAACTACTGTATATCTCAATTTTCTGATAAGTTTTCAATTTTCGGAGAAATTTCCTGGCAGGTAAAACAATTAATCAGTGGAACGACTTCCCTTCAGAAGTTGTGGGTGGTTTTTTAGAAGAGATTGAACAGCCCTTTGTCTGAAATGATAGAGGGTTTCCTGCTTGAGCAGGGGGTTGGACTAGAAGACCTCCAGGACCCCAAATTCCAAATCTGTGATTCTGTTATTTTGACTTCTGCTGTCTGCAAACAGAGGCTTAAAACGGGGCAACGTTTTCAGCTTTTCTCTGGGGTGTATATCCAGGGATGTCCTTTTTTGACCCCACACCCGGTTTCCTCCTTGTGTGTGTGTGTGTGTTTTGTCTCTTTAATAACTACTCCCGGGGAGCAAATGAGATAAGAAGCCCCAGTTTCCTTTGCATCAGTGTGTGGTTCCTTAAAATAGAAGCACGGAAATAAACGGAGCCAATAAGACAAATCTCATTTTGTTGTTCATAAACGCTGGCAGGAGCTGCGGTCTCAATGCACAAAACAAATAAGCGTTCGTCCTTATTTGGCGTATTTCTGTCAGGTTTATTCATTTTTAGAGCTCATGGAAGGAAGAGGTTTCGTGTAACGGCTAAGTACCTCTAAAGTAAGCCGTTGTGGCCTTCCTCAAATACACAGCTGATTTTAAAGAACAAGAGCCAACCCGGATGATAAATTAGGCAATTCTCTAATCCTTTGAAGAGGAGGTGTTTGGGGCTGAACACAGCACCTTCCCCCTAGCTTTGGTTGAGACCAGGGTTGAAATGCTCCTGGTTTGGCCCGGTTCGGCTGAATCGGTAGCGATGGCGGTATGAGGCTCCGCCCATCCACCCGGTTGTCATTACTTCCTGGTTTTAACTGCACGTGCACTTCTGAACCGGTTGGGAAGGTAAGTAGATTTCACCCCTGGTTGAGACCCTACTCAGAAGGATCCCTTCGTTGTTATCTATTCCACTTGCAAAATCTTGTACGCCTTCCCCATTAAGAATGTAGGAAATCATCATCTAACAGGTCGGCCACTAGATTAGAACCATGTTTGTTCTTATTGGTTTATTTATATGTAAGATTTATACATGGGCTAACTCTACGAGCTGCAGGAGGAGATACATCAGATAAAGCTGTCCTCCCCTAAGGGCAGGATTAGACCATGAGAGGCAGGATAAAATCACACAATGAGACAAATCGCATTTGGGACTTTCAAGGGTGGAAGCGATGAGCTCAATTTCTTCTATGGATTCATCACTTCCATTAAAACTCGTTTACTTATTTCTACCATTTTTGTGACGCTGGATTCTGATCTGAGCAATTTACCAGAATGCAAAGATAGAATGGAGAATGTTAAAAGAGGAAGAAACCCCAAATCCTAACCACGGTTAATTTCCAAGCCATGGTTACTTTGAGGGAAACCAACTGCAGAGGAAGGACCTTCATGTCATGACTGCTCAAACGATTTCGGGGACATCAACAGGGTTAATGTTGGCTTGACCTGATCTCGATCAAACCTGATGGCCTCTCCTCCCCTCTGTTCCTTCCTCAGATTAAATTTGACAGTGACAGTGTCTGCGTGTGCTGTGAGTTGCAACACCAGACTTCCGGCTGCAGCCTTGGGGAGATGTTGAAATTAAACCCACTGCAAGAGTGCAACACGGTCAGGTTGACCCTTAAGGTAAGTCCCCAAGCTTGTCTTCTGGGGAAAGAGCAAGTCTTGTGGTTGGGTTGCAGCCTCCGGCTAGGTCAGGGGTCAGCAACCTGTGGCTCTGGAGCTGCATGTGGCTCTTTCATCCCTCTGCTGTGGCTCCCTGTCACCGGTCGGCTCCACAATTGATAGGGCTTTCAGTTAGGATAGGTAGAGGAAAAAGGACGCCTTGCTAGGAGGAGATTCTATGGTGGGGGAACTGGACTTCTGGTTGGCTCCAGAATTGAACAGGTGGCTCCTGGTTAGGACATTTGTGGCTCTTTGAGTATTTAAGGTTGCCTACCCTTGGGCTAGGTCATCCCAGATGTTCAAGTCCAATCAACCTGAGCAATTGTGGTGTTGTAAGTCAGAGCCCACAAACAAACCCACAATTCAGGTGTATCTTTACCCATCATTTCCACCCTGTCACATTCTTTGACAAGGGCAGGCAGTCCTTGACTTACAACAGCTTGTTTGGGGTTCATTTGAAGTTACAACAGCACTGAAAAAAGTGACAACATCATCATCATCATCATCATCATCATCATCATAACAACTTCATTGTCATTACAATAAAATACAGTATACAGTATACCCATACAACGGAATTCACTTAACACCCAAAGACCAGGTCCAACATACATAACGATCCCCAAACACACTCCCATCCATCACAAATTCCCCACCTCTAAACACAACAGACCAAGTAATGCTATCCAACAGTTCACTGATGGTGGCCCTTTAGTTCATTGTTGTGCAATTATAGCTTTGGGATAAAAACTATTCAGAAAATGTGTGGTCCGAGTTTTAATTGTTCTGTATCTTCTGCCAGAAGGCAACAGTCCA
>JANHZT010005367.1:139418-149946 GCA_032468215.1 Stegonotus admiraltiensis
CTTCCTTCCTTCCTTCCTTCCTTCCTTCCTTCCTTCCTTCCTTCCTTCCTTCCTTCCTTCCTTCCTTCCCTCTTTCTTTTCCTCCCTCCCTCCTTCTCACACTCTCTTTCTCTCCCTTTCTGTTTTTCCTCTTTCTCTCTTCCCCACCAGTCTGATCTGGAGTCTCAATTGATATGTCAGGAAAGAAATCCTGAGTTCCTTTTCTGCATTTGAGAAGCCTTAATACATTTTTGGCTGCCAATGCTTTGCCTGGTCTTGCAGCTTCCACTATGGTCTTCTGTCTGCGTTCAGACAGACGATGTCTTGTAAGATAAGGCTTAACAAAGGAAGAAGAGCTTTCTTCATCAGGGAAGAGACAGGAGGGTGAATTCAATATTCATAGGCTCAAGAAAAAGGAGGAGACCTTATTAAGGGTGGCTTTAATTTTCTGGACACTTCTCTTCCCTGCCTTGTGCCATTTAACCTACAGAGAGTGGTGGTGAATTAGGCACAGAAACCATTAGCTATAATGTGGTTAATTCCCTTCTCTGGCCAGGCGTGTCATAGATCAAATATTTTCCTCTGCATCCTGAAGAACATTTATGAGAGCGTCTTTCGTAATTACGCTTCCAGAGGTATACGACCCCAAATTAATATGGGCAGTTGTATTCCAGCTAAACCCTGCATGCAGCAGATGGGAGAAAATGGGGCAGGAATTGACCTGGCCAAACCTTCGCTCATGAGAGAGGCATAATAATCAGGCCATTGAATGGAACTGCTACTTGTTTGCAACAGACTTGCTTAGCCACAGAAACTTTGGGCTCAACTGTGGTCATAAGTTGTGGACGACCCTCCGAGACGTTCACATCGGTTTGTCTCTAGATGCTGTTCGCATTGAGCCAGCAGCTGGATACTTCAGGGTAAGCCCTGTGCAAACTTCAGGCCCTGCAAAGAACAGCGAATGACAGAGGTATAAATTCTGCTTTGCCGTGAAGGTCAGAGTCCCTGCCATAACCGTGCTGATAGAGCAAAGACTCGAGATAACCAAAATTGATTCCTCATCTTCTCGCTATCAAGCGTGCTCTTCGACGCTGTTCAATTTACCGCATACAGGATGATAAGGACCCAGAAATGCCATTCTGCTTGCTCAGAACCAGCTGATTCTTCATCTGCTTCCCGCCTTTGCTAAGCTGGGTGAGCTGGTTCACGGACACCAGGGGGATTCACGGACGCATCCCCTGCTTTTCTATTAATTAGACAGTTACAAGGTGCAGTTAGTTTATATATTTTTCATGTTGTATTATTAGGCCTTGAGGTGAGACAAATGGTCCTGATTTGCTCTTTCCAATATGATGCTTAAGAGATGAGCGTATCTTCAGCTAGATTCCCTCTTGATTCAGGGATGCTGTTTCTGGCTGGCCTAGAACGCAGTTTCTGATTTTCTGTAATCAGGGTTGAACCTGCTCCTGAAGCAGGATCTCTGGACTCCAGAACTGTGTCATGCATCATAAGCTACCTCTACTGTAATGTGGCATTTATTATGCACCTGACTGTCACTTACACCATGTTCTCTCCTTTGGCTACCTTCAGCCTGGTTGCAAAAGATCTCATCTTTGCTTCTGGATTCCGGGGGAAAAAACCAACAATCAAAGCTCACCATTGGCTAAGCAAAAATATGGCGCTGTTGTGTTCTCTTCCTAGGTAGAGTCTCGGTTGGTTTCTCCACCCAGAAAAGGTCCCTTGCAGGTGTGATTAGAGAGGCTGTAATGAAGAGCTGTATTAAGCTGATAACCATTTCTGGCATTTATTATCCACTCTGCCAACAGTGTTTTTAGCACTCATTCTCTGTCTTGTTGAGATAAGGAAGAACAGACAACCTTCCTGTGTGTGACATTCTCCCTCCCTCCCTGTCTCTCTCTCTCTCTTTGTGTGTGTGTGTCTTTCTCTGTGCAGGACCTGCTGTTTAGTGTTTGCGCTCTCAATATCATCTCCACCATTGTGTGTGCGTTGGCAACGGCAATGTGCTGCATGCAGATGGTCTCCTCCGATGTTCTGCAAATGGTGAGTGAGATACACAGCTCCTCTGGCCAGAGGTGGGTTTCAGCAGGTTCTGACCAGTTCTGGAGAACCGGTAGCGGAAATTTTGAGTAGTTTGGAAAACTGGTAGTAAAAATTCTGACTGGCCCCGCCCCCATCTATTCTCTGCCTCCCGAGTCCCAGCTGATTGGGAGGGAATGGGGATTTTGCAGTAACCTTGCCCTGGAGTGGGGAGGGAATGGAGATTTTACAGTATCCTTCCCCTGCCACGCCCACCAAGCCACTCCCACCAAGCCATGTCATGCCCACCAAGCCACACCCACAGAACCGGGAGTGAAACATTTTGAAACCCACCACTGCCTCCTGCCAAGCCACAAGGGGAGGGTACAAGCAAGGCACGTCAAAGATAGGATTGGAAGGGGATTTCACCTTGGGATTGAAGAAGGTCATTGTTTCATTTCTTTCCCAACCACCATAAAGAATGTTTAGGTGGGCCTGTGAAGACCCAAGTTCAAGCCCACCATCAACCATGGACTAGCCGCCAGTTCTTTCTTTCGCTCTCTGTCTCTGCCCAAATGGGCCCACAAGGTTGTTATGAAGAATCTGGAGAAGGTTAAACTACCTATTGCTGCTTTGATTTCCCAGAAAATTTTTGATATGAACCTATCAAAGAAATGCTAAGAACTTGATGACCTCCAGATGCCCAGGTCACCTTATCCTCAACCACGATGATCTTTTGAGTCAACCAATCACCCCAAAACATTACATTAAAACAAGCTTTGGGGAGAAAATGAATATATTTAGTGGGCGTTTAGTGTCTCAGCTTTGTTCCTCAAAGTTTTAGGACAGAATTTCAGATATCAGGACAGTAGAGTTCCAACGATGGTCTCTTTTTTTCCCCATTGTACTTCATGTCATTCATCTCCAGACTTTCCTTCACATGGAAAATAGAAGCTGTGTTGTTCCCCCCAGCAATTCTATTTTGTAAGTTCTTATATGGTTGCAGCCATCAAATCAGTTTCTCTGCTTTCCGACAGCAGGTTCCACAATTGAACCCAATTCTCTCCTTTTTTTTGAGGAGACTGAATGAATTCCGTAAACGACGGGCAACATTTCTGATTTTCTGGAATTGCTTTTTAAACAATCTTCTAAATTGGAGACTTGAACAGAGCCGAAGTCTTGACTAAGCTTGCCTCAAATTCACCCTAGCATTGAGGGAAGATTAGTTTACACTTATTTTTCAGACCTCTAGGAAAGAAATATTACTTCTCATTTTATTTTGACTGCAGCTGAATTCCAATTCCCTGCCTGGAAAGGACATTAACAGCCTTGCTTGGTGAAAATGAAACAAGGGGCCACTTTTAAGGTGGCACGTGGCCAATCCACGGTGTTCTCTTCGAGACGATTCCATTTATTGTGAAAATTTATGGACCACACTTTATCCACAAGGGTGCTCTACATTGCATTTAAGAAGAGGGCAAACATAGTGTAACTCTGATATTGCAAAAGAAGAAAGCAAGACAGCTGCTCAGGCCCTAAATAACCACTCAGCTAATTTTCTAAAATGTCGTTTGAATTCCCTGAGCCCAAAGATATTAGCTGATGAATCCCCAAACAGAAAGCCATTGGAACTCCAAAGCCCAGGTGCCACCACCAAGAAGGCCCTGTATTTTCTCAAAGCATCGCATAATAAATTACCCCTCCAGGAAAGAGCCTCAACTAAAGCTTTATTCTGCAGATAGAGCAACATTTCAGATGTCATCTCTTCCTCTGATTGAGCCCTAAAATGCTTGAGGTTTTAAAACTAAAAGCTTGAATTAGTTTTCTCAGCAGTTAAAGGATTGTTTTCATCAGGTATAACATTAAGGAAAAGGGCATGCATCGAAAAAAAATGAAAAATTGCTTGTGTAAAGCATTCAGGTGCATACAAAACACCCCCTCGGCAGTGGTAGGTTTCAAAATTTTTTACTACCGTTTCTGTGGGTGTGGCTTGGTGGGTGTGGCTTGGTGTGCGTGGCAGGAGAAGGATACTGCAAAATCTCCATTCCCTCCCCAATCCAGGGGAAGGTTTCTGCAAAATCCCCATTTCCTCCCAATCAGCTGGGACTTGGGAAGCAGAGAATAGATGGCGGCGGGGCCAGTCAGAATTTTTACTACCAGTTCTGTGGGTGTGTCTTGGTGGGCGTGGCATGGCTTGGTGGGTGTGGCACGGGAAGGTTACTGAAAAATTCCCCATTTCCTCTCGATCAGCTGGGACCTGGGAGGCAGAGAATAGATGGGGGTGGGGCCAGTCAGAATTTTTACTACCGGTTCTCCGAGCTACTCAAAATTTCCGCTACTGGTTCTCCAAAACTGGTCAGAACCTGCTGAAACCCACCTCTGCCCCTTGGTACCATTATTTGGCCAATATATGATTATAATTGTTGATATCGGCACCTGTTCTTTCAACCTCTGCTTGAAAAATATGTAGATTTGCTGGCTATTATAATAATGTTCCATCTCTCTTGTTTATGCCACCCAGTTCTTGCCGCAGAGGTCTCATTCTGCAAATCCAGACTGCATGACCCCTCATGGGACTATCCTGCACCAGACATTGGACTTTGACGAGTTTATTCCTCCCATCCCACCGCCACCTTATTACCCACCGGAATATACGTGCACGCCAGCCGCGGAGGCACAAAGGTGATCCGTCTTTCATCTGAACACGCTGCCCTACGCAACACTCCCGGGGGGAGATGAACCCTGAACTTCAGCCGAAATCTCCCCGTCGGTTGCCTTGCAGGGGCCAGCAGGTCCCTTCTCCGTTCTATTTCCCAGATCCTGGTTGGGTTTCTACATAACGTTGAGAAGTTTGCTTAGCTTTTGGCTTCATACTTTGCTTTGGAAAATGATGAAGTAGTTCTTGAGATGCTTTTGAATAACCCGCTGAGCCAAAAGCAAACCCAGGTTAAGGCTTAATGTTAGTGGATCCAGTGGGTAGACTTCCATGAGTTACAATTTAACTAATAGCTGTCTAATAGCTCAAATATTGATATTTTCATTCATTTGGTCTTTGTTGTTAATTGGGAAGGCTGTCATTGTAATTATCTGTTATCTATCTATCATGTCTGTCTGTCTTCTGTCTATCTAGTCTGTCTGTCTGTCTGTCTGTCTGTCTGTCTGTCTGTCTATCTATCTATCTATCTATCTATCTATCTCTCTATCTCTCTATCTCTCTATCTCTCTATCTATCACCTATCATCTATCTGTCTGTCTGTCTGTCTGTCCGTCTATCATGTCTGTCTGTCTGTCTGTCCATCTGTCTTTCTATTTATCATTTCTTCATTTTATGCATGGTGCATCAAGCATCCCTTGAGAAGAAAAATGTCTTCCTGTCCAATAAAAGCCTTCCTGTTGAATTCTAACACAGACACCCCTAAACCCACTGGAATTAGCAAGATAATTAGTCAAGTTAGGCTAATCCTGAACTCCATAACTCTTCTTTAAGGAACAGTAACTCTGACTCCAATCAATAAATATCTATCTATATATATTTAATTGGCCGCCTGGTTAATTAAGACACCTGATAAATTGGAGAAGCTCTTTTCATCGATCCAACTGCTTGAGCATTTAAAACCCTGAAGCATTGCGTGTGGTGGCTCTATTAACAGCTCTTTATCAGGAGGGTTTGCTCAGGGACCAAGATGAGGAACGTCAAGACGGTGGCCATCTTCCTGTCATCAGAAGCTCAACCCATTTTTGAACGTGCTGCACACGGAACATGTAAAATAGGGTGGAGCTTCCGTTGCATGGACAGGGCCCTTGTTTTCAAATTTTTGAAACCTCCCCCCCCCCCCCCACAACAACCCTGCTCATTATCGTTCTCTCGTTTATGCTTTAGGGCTTTCCACTTGGACTTTCCACACTCTTCCTTCAGCGCCTTATACGAGGTGACCATCAACAGCCCTGGGATTCTCTACCCAGCTGAGCTGCCTCCCCCTTACGAGGCGGTCGTCGGACAAGCCCCGACTCACCAGGTTAGAGGGAGTTGCTGGGAATGGACCACACGCACGGACCAACTTCGGAGAGGTCTTGGTAAAACCATGGGATCTCTAGTCCTTCCTCTGAATGGAGATGGATTTGGTTTTCAATCTTCTGAGACGCGTTTAGACTTGATAGTTGAGAAGCAGAGCAAGTCTTGCGATGCGCATCCTTTTTTCCCCTCAGAGATTGCCAGAGCCCAAACATGTGGGCGAAACTTCAATTTAGAGAATATTAAGAAGAAAGAAGGAGCTTCAGTCCTGTACACTTGGATATTTCTTGAGATAGATTTGATTTTCAGCCCATTGCCTCTTACGTATTCTTTCCAAATTGCACGGTGTGAGTTTTTAACCTGCAAATCTCACCTCTCCTCGATTCCAAGTTCTGCTTGGGCACCCTGGTGCATAACTGCATTGATGAAGTTGGGGAATGCCCCTCTCTTCCTCAGGGGCAGAACATAAAGAGGCCTGTTGAATGGGCAAGTTTTGTTACAATCAGGTCACCCGGGGATGGCAATCTCATTGGACGGCCTCCCTCTTCGTTTTATTGGATTAGGATTTTTATAACTCCCTTTTCCATATTTCAAGCAGAAGCATCTTAAGGGCAGGAGGAATTGGCTGCGTAGGAGATTTTTCTAACTCTAAATAAATTAGCTAAAGAGGTGCCAACTTATCTTCTCTTATTTCCATTTGGGGTTTTGGGGTTTCTTTCCCATGCTTTCCTCTTTCCTTGTCATTTGACTTCTCTTAATGGTTCCTCTGCTCCAAACTTATCTCTAGACCCCTTTCCAGATATGTCTGTGGAGATTCTCAATCACCCAAGTTGGTTGTCCCAAACGTGCTTCCCCTTCCCCCACAAAAGGCAACAGGAGTGTCTTGGTTTTTTCTTTAAAAACGTTTTGCTTCTCATCCAAGAAGCTTCTTCCATTCCTAAAGAAGAAGAAGAACTGAAGAAGGAGAACTGAAGAAGCTTCTTGGATGAGAAGCAAAATGTTTCCAAAAAGAAAACCAAGGAAGTCCAGTTGCCTTTTGGAAAAAGCACCTTTGGGATTTCTAGGTATGTTGGATTGGCTTCCTTCCCAAACTGTGTCTTTATCTTCAATAAACAGCTGCTTTAAACTCTTCGTCCGTGCTCTGAATGACAACCTAGGTGAATTTCTTATTTTTCTCCTAACTTTTTACAGGTCACCAGTATGGAACAGCAAATCACAGAGTCCAACTTGGCAGAGCGAAATGCAGCAACAGGTTTCAACTGCCAAGGTAGTTTCCACTACTCTCCATGCGAGTGTTGAGAAAACTTTTGTGACCCTCTCTGAGTAGAGTTTCTCACCTACTTGGAAATGGGTTGTCATTCACAGAGGCCCTCTGTCCCAAAGCCTAATTCTGCAGGAGATGAGCAGGCCGAGCTAGGGATGATGGAGTTAAGTGCATCATCAGTTTAGAGTAGTTGCGTTCCCACAAGCGCACCAAGCCCACTTCCTCCTGAATTCTGTTGAACCTTACCTGGCGCCAATTTAGTGTTCAACTTTAGTTGACCAAATTAATGTCAGGCGCAAAGAATCAGGGTCATTCATAAGGTTGTAGCATAGAAGATTTATTAAGCTTGTGGACAAGAATCAGGTCAACTGACGTTCAAACCAAAGTCGGCACCAGATAAGGGTTAATGGAATTCGGGATGGATTGAATTTGGAGAACTTGTGAGAATTCAATGATTCTAAATTGATGATGCACTTAATGCCACACCCCAGCTCCACCAGTTTTTCTACAAATTCCTTGAGAAGAAGCATCTCCACAAGACAATGTAGGGTGCCCAGGAAAAGGTGTTCAGATTACTCGTGTAGAGGAGAGCCATTAGTTGATGAGTGAAATTTATGGTGCTGGGGATCACTGGTTATTCAGTGGTGGAACCAAGACTATGAAAGGTTCTTGCCCTGTTTCTTGTTGCCCATTTCACTCAATGTCAGCTTCTTGAGATAGCCTGTTTGGAATTTCGCTTTTTTCCCAGCCTTGTCAGATGGCACTTCCAAGATGGGCTCCAAAGTTGTTCCTCTCCCCAATTGTCCCAGGTACTCCTCTGAAGATATTTGTTCTCTGGATGTCCTTTCCTGATCTCTGATTTTTTTTTCCAGGTGGTCTTGTAGGAAGAGGGGCAAGAAACAGAAGTTGCTCCAGCCTGAACAACCACAAGTTAACCCAGACTTGCTTGCCGGACTCTCCAGACGATGAGGTCAGTGGCCACAGCCAGACCACCGTGGACCGGCCTCGTAGCAGGACATGCTCTCATAGCCGGCTCTCAAACTGTTCCTCAGAGAGCGTTGGTGTTTCTGAGAGAGACTGTTTTGACTTGGCCAGAGAAGACAAAGCCACTCCCTCGTCTAAGCCACTGAAGATGTGCTGTGGGGTCTTCAGCCAGCCAGCTGCCCCACAGACTCCCTGCACCCACTGCTCAGTGCCTGTAAACAGTTTGCCCCACAGATGCCTCAAGAGGACGGCCCAACAGCGGGCAAGGAAAAACGCCATTTGCAACATTGTCCGATCCACTAGTGACCCGTTGTCCTGTTCAGCTACTACAGAAGGTAAGGGAGTCTTTAGGAGTAAGGGCAGCTTCTTCCTGGTCATGGTTTCCATCTGTTGCCTAACCATCACTCATCCCAACACCACCACCAAGAAGGCCCTGTCTCCCATGTTTATAGAGCATGATGATGGCAGAGCTTGTAGGACGTTTCAGATCTTAAAGCCCAGGTTGACTCATTTGGCAATAGAGACTTTTCATTTTCTTAACATGTTTGTTCTTATACTTCAAGAAGCTCTGTTCAGTGCTTGTGATTCCTCTTCTCCAACCCTTTTGCCCAATAACTCTGACAGTCAGGATTGGATTAAGCTCATTCTGGGAGCATCATGGACAGGCCAAGAACAGTTGACCAGTAATTCAAGTCACCTCCTCACTATTGGTTGTTGGTATGAGAAAGGTTAGGATTAGAGCTAAGAGTGGCATTGCGGGAACATAGAATGCCAAGGTCACCCATACCTGTTGTAGAATAAGATGTCAAGAGACACAGAGAATTGTAGATGAAGGAGAATTTTGCTTCCAAATTTCCCATGCAGTAAGGACTTCACGTACTGAATGAGAGACAAAAAGCATCAAACATGGTCTGCCAATTGGATGAAGCACATATGAAATATGCAAAGTTCTTTCATGGACAGTTGTCAGGTGCCAAAGATCAAGTCCACATATAATGGTCCAATTAAATTGCTTTATGCTACCCATGCCTATGGACAGGAATCTTCTCAGCTCAGGATTAGCACTTGTAGGAGTTAGACACGGGTCAATGGAATTAAAAGGGAGGTTGGACTTAGTTTGCTTGTGGCTACATAGGGATTCTAGGCTGATCCCTCATTTGACTCAACTTCCAGGTTCTGCCAGTCCTTCTCCTACACCTTAAGCCCTGACTTGAGAAAGATCTCCTCAGAAGAGGAGATATGGCCTCTTCAGCTGGTGACAGTCCCATTTTAGGAGTCATGAGGTTAAGTCATACAAGCTGAGAAGCATCTCTAGGGTGATTTTGTCACCATAAAACAGGGGTGTCAAACTCAAGGCCCGCGGGCCAGATCTGGCCCACTGGGCCACCCTGGAAACAATGAAGGACCGGCCCACCATGCCTCTGCCAGGGAAAACGGAGCTCGCGGCCCTCCCAAGCTACATTTTCGCTGGCAGAGTGCTGCAGGAGGTCGTCGCAGCAGAAAACGGAGCCTGGGAGGGGTGGCCCCGACACAAGTGACATTAGGCTGGCCACACCCACCTGGCCCCTGAGGTCAAACACAACCCTGATGCAGCCCTCAGTGAAATTGAGTTTGACACCTCTGCCATAAAAGATCCTTAAACTAGCCAGGTGTCACTTCTCCACTCCCAGTGGTGACCACACTGTGACTTCACTTGGTGTATGTCCAGCTGAGCTACCATTTTAAAGCTCCTTTTCTTCCCCTCCGTCCCCCTCCCACCCATTTAGTTCCTGTGTCTAGTCCTCATGTGGCTGCCTCTACTTGCCAGGACCCCGGGAATCGACTTGTGCCAACCGGAAAACCAAGGGGCCGCCCAAAAGCCGAACTTTCCCAGAAGCCAAAGGTCATCCTGAGCATCTGCAAAGAGCGGCCCCATTCCTTGGTGGACCTGCAGACCTACAAGGACACTAAGATCCTGGTGGCCAAATTTTTGGAACATTCGAACTGCAACTTTACCCCAGAAGTGCGTCACGTGGTCAACAGCATCCGGTCTGTCATCAAGTCTGATGAACGGCATATGGAAGAAGCCATCTTTAGCGCCAACATCATTGATCAGGTGAGTGGCCTCTCTGAGTTACTTGGTGGGACCAGGATGGGTGGAGAAGAGATGAATCAACGTGCCCTAAATGGCCAGGTCTGTCCTTCCTTCCTTCCTTCCTTCCTTCCTTCCTTCCTTCCTTCCTTCCTTCCTTCCTTCCTTCCTTCCTCCCTCC
>JANHZT010005367.1:150658-163008 GCA_032468215.1 Stegonotus admiraltiensis
CCACTCCAGGGGGAAGGATATTGCAAAATCTCCATTCCCACCCCACTCTGGGGCCAGCCAGAGGTGGTATTTGCCGGGTGTCCGAACTACTCAAACTTTCCGCTACCGGTTCTCCAGAACCTGTCAGAACCTGCTGGATTTCACTCCTGGTCAAAACCCCAATAAATCTCCACCCACTGCTGGTGCGAGTGATCAGCCCAAGGCCTCGATGCCTCACCGTTTCTTTCACCTGGCCCTCTTTTCCACAGGTCATCATGGGCTCCCAGCAGAATGTGGATACCTCGAGAAAGCGGCTTCAGGAAGACCTCCATCTCCAGAGCTGTGGAGCCCTAAGCTCTCCTGTTGCCTTCTTACGCAGGGCCCCCGTCACGCATGCCTTTGAAAGAGGAAGGCCCCACAGTTTAATTGAAGTGTGCCGAGAGACCATCCTTTGACAATGGGCCTTTTGCTCCACTGCGGAATGCAGACTCTGCAAAAGAGATTCTGGGGAGCCGGGTGATAGGTGGGGATTCACCCCCTCTTCCATGGATGTCTTGGAAGAAACAAGAGGAAAGTCAACCAGGGTCTCTGGAAGAGTCTTCCTCTTGTAGAGTTCCACACTAGATTTTTATTCCCAGGGCTGAACGCTCAACTCTTCATGACTGCATATTCAAACAAGACTCTTTTATGGGGGGAAAATTGCTTCTTATTTAACAATGAAACAAACAAACAGAAAACCCACCGAAGCATATCTTTTTCTCCTCCTACCAAGGAATTTGGTTTTCTAAGGGGTCTGTCTGGGGAGTAAGGGAGACCGGGGAGGGATGGGGGGTAGAGTGGGATGGGGCGAGGGAAGGAAATAAAGTTTCTTGCTGAGCTGCAGTGATCCTTCCGTACAATGTAGGAGTTGCATTTTAATCATTGTACCTCAAAAGTGTTTTCACCAAATCTGAACAGTGTTTTCATAATTAAAAGGGTATTTCTGGAGACGACAGACTTCCAGAACTGATTTTGTGCTGGCAATAGATCAGCCTCTTTCTCTGTCTGTTGTCATTGTTGAGTTACTGAACTGAGAAGAACAAAATTGAGAATGTGATTTCCAATTTCCAATTCCCAATTCCAACCTGGTCACTAACATCGTATTTCATTTGAGGTTTGTGCAATACTCATTTTTTTCACAACCTAGATTTGGTGGAGCTTAGGAAATTCAAGTTCAAACTCCCCACCAATGATTGAAGTTCACAGAGAACTTTGAACTTTGTCGCATTCTCTCAATCCAGCCACGATTGGGTAGTTCTTGAGAAGATTGGAAGAAAATGGTGTTGTGTCTATCACAGTTAGCTTCTGAAGGAAATGTGGAGCAGGCATCTAACTAATTCCTTTCTTGTTTTGAGAAGGAGCTTTAGATCAGCTCTTATTCTGTTCCCTTTCTTCAGACCCCCACTCTTACTTCACTGTAATTGTCTTGAGGAAACCCATGTGAACATCTCCTTCTGGCATGGTAGTCAGCGAAAACACAACTTATATCACCCCATAATGCCTGGCTATGCTGGCTAGAAATCGTAGAAGGTGAAGTCTAACCCACCTGGTTTTCCTCCTCCTCCTCTCCCCCATCTACGGCAGGAACTTTGAAGGTTTGGAGAGAAGAATAGTCCATCAGATGTCCAGCAAATCACCGTATTTGGAAAGTGCCTTTTGACCATGAAGCTACAGTGACCTCCAGCAGAGCACCAAGGAAGTTGAGATGCTCACCAACTGGTGCTCTTCAGAAGTCTACAAGACTGATATCTGATGGGTAGAAGAAAAGCCAAACAATGCATTTCTCTACAGCAAGACCTTGTCCTTTTCCAAGACGTTGTGTGTGCCCATTTTCCCACGTGTTCCTTCGAAGGACACTGAGATACCACCAGCCGTGGCTCGGTGATCTGCAAAACAACCAAGCGAAGCTGCACTGTTTCATTACTCCAAATTTATTAGTGAGTATAGATTAATTCTCTCCTAGGGTCCCTTGCATGCAACAGAGCTCTACTACGGTGTTACTCCTTGAAGTAGATTTAACGCTATAGTTTTTGTTACGGTAGGCTAAGGCTTTCCTTTTTTTTTTTGTCACAGTGTCATTTTTTTCTTCGACCACAGGAGAGAGGAAAAGAAATCAAGACGAAAAGAGTTACATCAGTTGACATTTATCTCGTCATGAACACATGATAACTATTCCTTGGTTTATCGTTGCCACAAATCTTAATACTGCAGATGGCAAAGATTCTGCATTCGGCATCACCGTTTACATTCAGACATGTTGGCTCAGGAGAATCAAAGACAAACAGAACGATATTAAACATTCTGATATAAAAAAGTCGCATTTAAGCATGGCTTTCCGAGAGTGAACTGAAATTAAACGGAAGGGTGATATGGAAGGCGGTGGGACGAGAAAAAGAAGAGCCTTATTTCCCTGGTTTTCCCGACTTGCAAAACTCTAGGAACGGTATTCTCAGTGTTAAGAAGGTTCGGTCTCTCCGAAACAGAAATGTAATAAATATCCCATTGAAATAAATATCCCGCATTCGTATTGCAAAGATTCTTTCGCTTTTTTTTTTTTCCTGGCAGGGATATTAAGAATTCCCCCCAAAAGTTTTCGGTGTTGTTTTCTTTTTTCCGTATGACTCACATTCACTCTGAAACCTTTCTACTTCACATACAAAGCACATCTCATCAAAAGTCACGTGACAATAAGGATACCAATGACAACAGCAGGGTAGTTTGATTTCTCATTTGATAGCAATGGACGCTCTCCCGCCCCCCAAACCTCCCTCTAGCACCCCCTTTAAAACTGCACCCCTTCTCAGTCCTTGCAACAACCCCTCCCCGGCTGCGTCCACTGTGTTGGGAAGGTGCAGTCCAGTGGAAGCCTCCCCAGGTGGAAAGGGCCTGGTTTCTGTAGACTCGTTCCCACGTGCCGCGTGGCTGAAGGTGGCAGAGACGGACAGAGGACTATGGACATGCTGGAATCCCCTTACAGTAAAGTATTAGAAGGGCATAATAAGTGTCTCTCTGCAACCAGAAGGTCCAAACACCCACGGGAGTCCATCAGCTTCGAGCTGGACGTCATCCTGAGTCATGAAGATGGAGATTGCCGATCACGTGGCTGGAAAGATGATGTCTGTGGTT
Source organism: Stegonotus admiraltiensis (assembly GCA_032468215.1). Lineage (NCBI taxonomy): Eukaryota > Metazoa > Chordata > Lepidosauria > Squamata > Colubridae > Stegonotus > Stegonotus admiraltiensis. Next base: position 153,803 of record JANHZT010005367.1, read on the forward strand.
ATTTGCCATAACGAGGACGTCATCATCTTTTGGCAAGGTTTTCAAAGGAGAGAGAGGTAAACTAAGAAACAAACCCAACAGAAAAAAGGCAAAGGAACTGGATCCATCAAGTGTCCAGCATATCCAGTTTTGGGTTCACACCGTGCCTGTTTCCTACAAAATACAACATTTCTCTGGAAGTTTAAGCTTAGGCAGCAGGATATGGTTTGCTGGAGGAGCAGCCGAGCTTCCCTTTTAGATGTAGAGTGGAGTTTCTTGACCGGTCAGCAGCCGGAACATGGCAGCAGGCATTGTCTTCATGTGGATCTGTTTGGAAGAGAATTGGGGGTGAGGAGGAGGGACTGGAGGCTTCAGGCTGCCTGCCTACAGCCATTCTCTGCCCTGGTTGTTGATGGGCTTTGACCTTAATGGTTAGTTTGGCCACGTTCAACCAGGGCAGAGATGGAAAATACGTTTTCCTAAAGCCATGGCCAACCACAGTATACCTAACACCTAAAGGTTATCACCCTTATGAAGTTCTGATTCCCAGGAACGCAAGACAGGCTATGCAGCAGAGGTGGTATTCAGCCGGTTCAGACCGGTTCGGGAAAACCGGTAACTAGGTCTATACTGTCCTATTTAGGCATGTGCATGTGTGGAAGGTGCATGTGTGGAAGGTGCGAGTGAGAGCAAAGCACATGTACAGAAGGCTGAGAGCATGCGCAGAAGGCGTGCAGCAAACTGGTGGTAACAAAATGTGAAACTCACTGCTGTTATGCAGGCCACAAAAATGTACGGGAAACAGCTGATTTCCCCCTGAGAGAGCCAATGCTGAACTTGATGGACAGACATGGACAAAGATGGAAAGACAATTTCCAAGGTTCTGAAGTATCACCCCTAAGTAGAGGACACTTCTTAATGGGATCTTGGAGCTGTGGTGGTGCAGTGGTTAGAATGCAGGATTGCAGGCTGGCTCTGCCCACTGCCAGCAGTTCGATCCTGACTGGCTCAGAGTTGACTCAGGCTTCCATCCTTCCAAGGTGGGTAAAGTGAGGACCCAGATTGTTGGGGGCAAGAGGCTGACATTTGTAAACTGCTTAGAGAGGGCTGTAAAGCACTGTGAAGCGGTATATAAGTCTAAGGGCTATTGCTATCTTCCATCATCTGCTCTGCCACCCTACAACTATGGGGCAACTTGTGAAGTTTGTTATGACATTTCTGGTCCCGTTGCCTAACCTGGAAGGTAACTAATGATAAAAAGAAATCAAAAACACTTATATCCCTATCACTGCTTTAAAAAAATGCATGCTGGGAAGACTCACCTCTCCGACGGAGTTGGACAAGGCTTGGACAATCTTCTCATGAGCCGTAGCAACGACACTTTGACCATTGATCTCAATAATGCGATGCCCTACCCGGACCCCGCCTCTCTCTGCGATCCCACCTCGCATCAAGCTGCAGATCTGGACGGAGAAAAGGAGAGCTGTTCAATTAAATGGAGAAGGGGCAGTTTGGCCAGAAGGGTTAGAAATAATAGGAAGCTGTAGCTATCACATTACAGATCTGGTTGATGGATTCAGTCTTCTACCATCTACCAACTTTTACCATCTTCACCCCCTGCTTTCTAAAGGTGGACAAAGAGAGGGCAAAAGTTACTCAACATTAGGAAACTAAGATGATCTCAACGGGCAATGCCAACGCAACATCAGTTAGGGAAGGAAGTTGTTGAAGTAGCAGCAGAGTTGATCTTAAGATTTAAACATTTGCAAGGATGGTGCCAGAAGCAGGGGTGAAATCCAGCAGGCTCTGACAGGTTCTGGAGAACCAGTAGCGGAAATTTAGAGTAGTTTGGAGAACTGGCAAAAACCACCTCTGGCTGGCCCCAGGAGTGGGGTGGGAATGGGGATTTTGCAATATCCTTCCCCTGCCACACCCACCAAGCCACGCCCACAGAATGGGTAGTAAATAATTTGGATTTCACCACTGTGCCAGAAGCCATGAAATGGAGCACTGATAATGGAGCACTAGTTGGATCATGAGACATCTGCAAGCCAACAACCAAGCTCAAAGATCACCAAGGCCTCCACAAAGTCTGATGATACCTCCTTAGCACAATCTAGAGCTCCTGATTGATCAGGAAATGATCTCCCAGGTCCCAGCGCTCCAGTGCCTCTCTCCTAATAGGACAGAAATTCCGATCAGCCTGCATCTGGTTTGTGCAGTAAAGGAGAACGATAGCCAGGGAATTCTCCTAAAGCCCCAGGATCCGCGTGCTTTTCAGTGTGTGCTTTCCCCAAAGGAAGCATCACACTTCCTGCGAGTGCCAGCTGTAGAACAGCATAGAAATGGTTGCTATGGGAATAGGTCCCTATGCACACACAACGCGCATACAAATGGGCTTTAATTCCTGTTCTTGGATGCATCCTGACTCGGAGAAGCACTTTCTTTAAAAAGCCTGTTGGGAAGTCGATACGGTGCACCAAATAGGCTTGAAGGTTTGAAACAGGTTCCTGGAGAAAGTGGATCTTCTCACTGTCCGGCGTCCACTTTTGTTGACATTGGAAGAGGAGATATTAGGTTCAAGAAGAAGAAGGTTAAAGAACGGGTGATTAAGGGGACTAAGGATTCAGATTACCATTTACGGATGGACCCATGGAAAACACATGACCAAAAGGCTTGATTTTTTACATTATAGTAGGATTTGCAATTTTTATTTTTACTTTTTGGTTTTTTTTCTTTCTTTTTTCTTCCTTACTTTATATTAGTTGGTATTCGTTTTTATCTTCTTTTTAAAACATTTCAGCAAAAATCCTATTTAATAAAAAAAAAAAACCCTGTCTGGCTTTTCTTGTTATTGTAATACTGCAAGAAATTTTTAAAAACGGTTTTGTTTATTTACGAGCCAAATTTCCTACGGAAAACCCCCCAAAGCAGTTTGGTCTTTATAACCCCCTCGGGAGTATCTCTCAGCACCCGGAGTCCTGTAGAAATCCCATCTTATTGCAAGACATCAATTTGAGGTTGCTGTGTAGAAGGAACAGCCACGAAGAGAAAATTGTGGGCTTGGTTTCTGGACCAGCAGACGAAGCCTATTTTCCTTAATCGTGAATATATGTTATAGCCACTAGATGGTACTAAGCGACAATGAGGAAGAGGCCTAGTGGATGATAAGACCATTCGGAAGCCATCTGGTGATTCTATATGGGTGCCAGAAGTCTATAAGACTTCTGACACAAACATCTGGACTGGAAGCATCTCCTTTTAAAGGAGGAGGCGCCAGGAACCCCACCATCCTGAAGATGGTCCTGAAGAACCAAATATGAGCCTCCATGCCCCCATATACAGTAGGGCAGTGTGGAAGGACCTTTTCAACACTGAGTGCTGAAATGGGGCTGCGCGCACGCATGTGCTGGAAACCAGAATATCATCTTCCCGGCACAAGCATGCGCACCGGGCAACTATTCTTCTGGTTTCTGGTGCTCCCGCGTGCATGAAGACAAGCTGGCCAGCGCACCTGAACACGGAAGAGCAATGGGCGATGGCTCACGTGCCCAGAAAGATGGCTTTGCATGACACTTCCAGCATGCGTGCCATAGGTTCGCCACCTCCAGAAGTTGGGAATGCTCCAACACTGGAAATTTTTAAGAAGATGTTGGATAACTGTTTGTCTGAAGTGGTGGAGGGTTTCCTGCCTAAGCAGGGGGTTGGACTAGAAGACCTCCAAGGTCCCTTCCAACTCCTATTCTATCACGGCAGTAGGGCTTCTCACTTTCCTCACTTTCCTTCAAATTGTAGCTTTCATTAGATAGTGTCCTTTCACGGTTGGTTTTCAGGAACCAACCAGATACCTTAGATGTGATCAAGAGCTTAAGGAACCTCCCAAGGTTACCTCTATCAGGAGGTAGGGGGGAGAGAAATACGTGTGATGACCTTATGCCAATGCCACAATGTACATGATCTCAACAGAAGACATCAGGATATAATTGTGGCCATTACATGATGACATCACTCAAGTATGGAATAATTTTGGTGTCATGATAGTTGGCCATGGACCATGCTGGACCTTCTTTGATGCTCCCACATGCTTTATTCTTTCACTCATGTAGGTGAATGTTACAAATGCAATGACCAAACTTGGAATCTCCATCTGTTGTTCCTGATCAGGTCAGAATTGTAAGTCAAATGTGGAGTTCTGAATTCTGACCTGTTTAGGATCTAGGACTAAAACATCACTTGAGCTCAACTGTTCTTTGACTTACTCTACCCACTGGAAAGAAAGTGGAGATGGCACCCTCTCTGTCTATCATCTGGGTGCTCATTGCAAGTCAGGTGAAGGCACAAACATTTGTGAGGACACCTAGTTTCTGTGGCAGACTATCATGGGTTCTTTTCCAGGATTTGTCCACAAGGCAAGGCAAGACACCCAAGTATTGGGCTGCCCTCTTCTGTTGAGGAAAAGTTGCTTTCCCAGACCACCTTTCATACCCACGATTGAAGGAATGAAGAGACTCACAATTCCGTTCTGTACACTGAAACCCAGCTGGTATTTCAGATCTGGGCGCTTGATTAAGACGGTGGTGACCGGAGGGCAACTGACAATGTTCAATTTCACTTGCGTCTGATTCTTAAGGCCCTGCAGAAGACACTCAATGTTAGTAATGATCTCATCAAGCAAAGCAAGGTAGACAAGATGGACACCCAGAACTGGCCAGAAGAAGGTTGGGAAAATTATGACATCACCAAACCAAATGAGGCAACAGATATAACTTACATCCTTTGCAGTATGTCACAATAGGCCTACTTTAAATGATGGTTAGGGGTTCTGAACATGTTGTCAGAACTCGCCTGGACAGTAAGTTTGTGGCTCAACATACATTGCAAATTTGGTAAACAGGTTGAGATGGGTGTCAGAACCTAGCCAACATGTAAATACGGCAATAGGAGGAATTAATGTTGGAAGCCAACTAGAGTCATTCCATCTTCCCAGATGACCAGCTGACACAAATAAGGACAGATGGGTACCTTAATGATTCCTTGGCAGGTTGCTAAAGGAAGGCCAACTAAACTGGTCCCATTAATGGACATAATCTGGTCTCCGATGCTGAGCTTTCCTGAACGGGCTGCCGGCCCTCCGTTCATCATATTAGCCAGGATGACCGTGGGCAAAATGGACCCCCAGCCAGACTCCACAACCACCACGCCAAGGATCTCCCCCTTGTGCTTGGCGATCTGCAGCTGGAAGACACAAGAGCAGAGAGAATGAATGCTTGTGGAACATCTGCAGAAACAGGAGGTGGTTTCTTCTCCAAGCATGTTCTCCAAAAGGGCCTGCCCTCTGCCAGTGATGCAGAGAAGATTCTGCAGACATGCAAGGATAAGATTCTTCCTTGCATGCAGAAGAAGTCCAGGCTTAATCAAGGTGCTATTTTCTTGAGAAGAAGACATGGTTGTTGGAGGAATCTAAAGTGGCTTCTTTTGGCTGGCCTAGGAAGGAACCAGGGCTCTTTCCAGATAAATGTCGCATTAAGGAAGGTGACATTTTTCCACCCCCAGTTCATTCTCCTGCTCACTTTGCATTGGGTCTCCTTCAAGGAAAACCTCATTTATTATTGACCTTCTCCAATAGTGCAAACAACAACGGTCAAAAACGTGCACCAGGGAGCATGCGTGCTCTCTCCCTCGTCCTGAATCTGAGTAGATTACAATTTATTTACTCTTCCCCCGGTATTGATTTAAAATCCAATTTCCACCTGGCTTGTATATTTTGGCTTCACTTCCCATTCCTTTGGCTGCTTTTCAACGTCCAAGCATATTGCTTAATACACAGCCCGAGCTGTCAGGGTTATAGCGTTGACTTGCCTCATGGTTATATTTATGCAGCTAGTTTCAAGAGAAGGGGTTTCTCCTCTAAAATGACTTTTCAAGTATTAAACACCCTGGGTCCTCCAAGGCCTCTTAAAACAGGTACAGTAACTGTGATAATTCACCCTTTTGTTGTCCAAAAACAACAGCAAAAAAACTGTCTGTCCATCGATCCATCGATCCATTCATTGATCAATTGATCCATCCATCCATGCATCATCTATAGCATATATTGTATATGGCTACCCACCTCACAAAAATGACACTGAGTGGAGCACAACAATGAAACAAAGAGATACAGAAAAAATGTGGCTTTTTCCTAGAGGATGCTCTGGATTTATGCCACTCAGATGTGGTAGCCCTGGTCAACATCTCAGTGAACTTAATTTCACTCTTCTACCCTGAAGGCTGAAAGCCAGATTTGCAAATGACCTTGTGAAACTCCAACTGAGTTCTCAGCAGTCACCTTATGTGTAAGGAAAGGTTGAAGGAGCTTCCAATGATAAAAACATCCCCCCAACCCCAAAATAACCCAGTTCAGGGAAAAAAAACCAATCACCTCTTTGCAGTTCTCCGAGTTGGAGAAATGAATCAAATCATCGTTATACATTTCCTGGGTGTTGATGATGTCGCTGTATTCTTTCTGACTGAGATCTTCGGGGTTGATGCCGTTGGCCCGGAGAAATTCCTGATAGGCCACGCTGAAAGCTTGTCCGATCGATTGAGCTATCAGCTGGGCCTTCAAGAGAAGGAGAAGAAGGAAAGAGATCAGCAACTTGGGAGAGGAACAACGTACTTGTTGGCCAACTGAAGAGATTGACCCATCCTATTCTTGAAACTGGTGGAATCCCCCCATGGACAATGCTGTAGAAGTGGAAGCTGTTTGGAGGAAGACTTGTAGGAAAAAACATGGAACTTACTTGCAGGACTGGCTAATAGGAACAGAGTGGTTGTCACAATTATTAAGGGTTGGGAGGTGAGGCAAGACAAGCAAACTCAACTTGGGCAACTTCAGTCACCTTCTTTAAGTAGAGATCACCTTAGTTTTTGGTCCTTCATCACCAACACTACTTGGGAGAAAATGAATTTCCCTGTTTTTCAGACTTTGAAACTTTCTTTCAGCAAATATGGCTCCAGGAGCCCAGAAGACTAACAGGACAAATAATGCATAATTGGGTTTGGAAATGGGCTGTCTTCAGATGTGGCGGCAGCCGTAACATTAGACGCATTTCTAAGGCCATTAGACTCACTCTTAGAGTATCAGATTATCAGAGGCAATTAGCCCTGATGGCTCTTGCAATAACCTAATTGATTAGACAACAAAAGACAACATATAATTCCACAGTGTTATGCGAGCTCTTACTCCAGATTCCTGCTCTACTCTGCTATTCTTTGAGGTTTGTTGGATTCCAGTTCCCATAAACTGCAAAGAGGTGTGACACCCAGGGTTAAAATTATGGAATGTAGAGTCCTGTCCCTGTGGAGAATATTGGTTCAATATCTAGAAGGCTTCTATCCTGGCTAGAATTTATGGGACTTGGGGTCCAAAATATATATATAAAAAAGCTAGGAGATCGATCAATCTGGAGGCCTGGAATTTAATGAGAATTGGAATTGGAGGGGTGAAATGCTCCTGGTTCAGACCGGATCGCCCAATCCGGTAGCAATCGTGGCGGGGGGTTCAGAGAACCGGTAGCGATCACGGTGCGAGGCTCCGCCAACCCACCCCAGTTGTCGTTACTTCCTGGTTTTAACCAGGAAGTAATGTGTTTTGTACCCTCTGCGCATGTGCAGAAGGTTTTGCTTTTTTGCTTTTAAAAGTTAAAAAAAAAGGCTCTGATGATTGCGCAGCTCAGCTGTGATTGTCAGAGCCTTTTTTTAACCGTTTAAAAGGATTTTTTTACAACCTATTCACATGCGCAGCCAGCGAACCAGTAGAAAATCGATTCAGATTTCATCACTGAGTTGGACACTAAAACATCTACAGGATTTGATGCTGTGGAGCTCCTTCTGCCCTTAGTCCTTTCCCTTTATTCCAATTTTTAAAATTCCAAGTCCTAGGTCAGTGTTTTTCAAGATGGCTGGGGGAATTCTGGGAGTTGAAGTCCACCCATCTTCAAGCTTCCAAGGTTGAGAAACACTGGGCTAGGTGATCCTTCTGGTCCCTTCCAACTCTATCATTCATGGCTGGCTGGGGGATTCTGGGAGTTGAAGTCCACCCATCTTCAAGCTTCCAAGGTTGAGAAAGACTGTTCTGGAATGTTTTGACCTTCATAGAAGTAGGAGAGAAGGACAATTCATGGTTTTCAACAGTTGGGTTGAACTCTGCCTTGGCCAAAGGTTGTGACATGGATATTTTTCAGAGTGAGGTGTCCTAATTGTTCACAATGGAATCTTGTATGGAATTTCCGTGTGGTAATTTAAGATAGCCACCCTAAGTCTTCGGAGAGGGGCAGCATATAAATTTAATTAATAAATAAATATTAAATAAATAAATAGGAAAAATAGGCAATTCTTGGCCACTAGATGTCACTACAGCAGAGACAATATAAGTGTCTGTTGCGGGACATAAGATGGACTTCTAATTTTAAAAGCACCTGTAAGAAGAACCAGAATTAAATGCTCACTGAAGCCATTTAACATTATTCATCCTTCTGGACACTATTCTGGAACCAAGCCATAACTTTTAAAATTCAGATTCCTGTTCTGCCAATCATGTGATTTGACTTTTTAATATTTTAGCGCTTCCGCAACCCTTCTTCACCACCATAAAATAGGGTGACTGAGGACCTGCAGCAAAGAGAGATCTGCACGAAGGTGTAAAAGAATTGCTCAGTTGGTTGAACACCTTCTTGATGTCAAAACACACGCACACACCCCGGGCATCTTGAATTTAGAAGATCAAGGTAGGAGTTGTGCAAGAAACATCTTCCTTGGAGAATCACCAAGGGCCAAGACAACGCTGAAGAGTATGGATGATGTTCACTCACATCCTCAGATTCGAAAACGTGGCAGATCATCTTGTACTGTTTCTTCCCTTCTTGCACCCCGGGGGTCGTCTCGATGCAATCCTGGGATGCTGACCGAGGCATTCGACGGCGGGCCATCAGGACCACGATGTTGCCGATGTCGGCGATGTAAGAGATGGTGCGCAGCGCATGGTCCATCATGGTTTCCTAGAAGAAGGGGACAAGGTTGCTTTCATTCCCAGTGAATGCAAATTAGCTGGCGACCCCCAGGGGGAGAGCCTTCTCTGTTGCGGCACCTGCCCTCTGGAACGACCTACCTCCAGGGATACGTATCATCTCAGATCTCCGGACCTTTCGTCGGGCCCTTAAAACCCATTTGTTCCAGCTTGCCGGTCT
>JANHZT010005367.1:176918-189674 GCA_032468215.1 Stegonotus admiraltiensis
TAGTAAAATAAAATTTTAATTCTTTTAAAATTTTAAAATCTTAAGTTCCGGAGTTCGCAGTATGTCTGCTTCTTTTTGTATATGTATGTGTATGTGTATGTGTATGTGTATGTGTATATGTATATAATAAAAAAAGAACTTCAAAGGGAACATTTGTAAGTTCCTTAACGGCAGCCTTCTGATTGATTATAACATTTATATTCCCAAGAGATCTAGAAGGTTTCTCAGCAGTTAAAAGGTAGATTAACTTCTCTCTCTCTCTCTCTCTCTCTCTCTCTGTTTTCCAGAAGGACGTCTTTTGTAAGGCAAGAAGAGGAGGTGGCAAAAAGACCCTGGCGGAGGGAGAAGGTTGGTCCTTGACTTACGGCGATAAGTGAGCCCCTAATTTCCACTGCTAAACAAGGCCGCTGTTATACGAGTTTTCCTCTGTTTAAGACCTTTCTTAAGGCCATGGTTTTTAAGCAAATCGCTGCCGACATTAAGCGAACCTGGCTTCCCCTCACTGATTTTGCTTGTCAGAAGCCAACCTGCAAAGGTCACCAACAGCGATCAATGATGCCGGAACAATTTTACTTATTTATTAAATTTATATTGCCATCTACTGGCGCATGCCGACTCAAGGTGGCTTACAGGACCTAAAAGAACGAGACGGAAGAAATAAAAATAATAAATAATAAATAATAAAATGAATAAAATAATAACCTTCCTCCACCCCAGCGACAACACACATTGCGACTTCATAATTATGCGCCACTTGCCAGGCACGCTGGGGATTCATCGGAAACAGGTGATTAATCCACCCTACCTATTTACACACCTAAGGTGGCAAAGCCTTTTGTGTTACCGCTCTTTTGCATTTTAGTATTTAATGACTGCGGGCCTCACAGTTTAAGGATTGGTACCGTCGTATAGTTAGGCCATGTGTCACTGACAGATTGGATGCCAAATTGTGATTTTAATATAGATTTTATCTGTTATTTTATTATTTTACTCTAGAATGTTTAACTGGATGTATTCCTGGAATGTTTTTATATTTGTTCTGGTCTCTGGTCTTTGACTGTAATTAATTTGATTTGACTTGCCAAGGCCCCGGATTTTGATCACGTAATTGTGGGGATGCTGCAATGGTCATAAATCACTTTTCTCAGCGCTGTTGTAACTCCGAATGGTCACTAAACAAATGGCTGTAAGTCAAGGGCTACCTGTATTATGCTACCAGGCCACCTGAACCCCTCGGCAAAAAAGGAGAATCCCTGACTCACCTGTTCTTGTGGCCAGGTCTGCCTGTCCTCTGGAGTCTTGGACTTGGTTTTGAAGCCTCTCGGGGCATCTCCGAGTTGCTTGGAGGCTGGAGGGATGTTCAAGGACTTGGGCCGCCCCAGATGCCGACTGGCTGCATGTCCAGGCTCTCCCTTGGGACACGTCTCTGCATAGTCATTGGGTACGTTTTCAGTCCCATCATGCTCGGGGCTCATTTCCGATGCGCTGTTGATGCTGTTCATACTCATACTCATCTTGATCTCCGCCACGATCTGGTCGATGTCTTCTTCCTGCTCTTCCAAATCCCCCTCTTCGTTCCTGCCATGGTAAGGGGACATCCGGCGGGAGTTGCCATTGGCTTCCGGGGAGTAGTAACCCCCTTCGCCGGGATGGCAATATTGGATGCTCTCGTCTTGATCCTGGATTTCTAAACAGGCCACCTCACTTTCCAAAATCTGGATGCAGCCTTCATGGTAGCCCACCGCTTCGGCCACGTCGTCCTGGTGCTGAATTTTGGTCTCCACCCATTCTCCTTCCTCAATAGCTTCCTGGCATTCGTCCGTCTCTACGTGATGCTCTTCTTGGGGGACGTATTCTTCCCCGTTGCAGTCCATTCCTTCCAGGTAACTGTCATCCTCCGGACAATATCGAATATAGTAGGTGATTCCTTCTTCTTCCTCTGGAAGTCCTTCATCATAATCCTCCTCCTCTGAAGTGTTGTTGACATAATCCGAACTAGAGTCGCCATCTGCGCTGTTATCGATATGCTCGGGGTCGATTGGGGGAAAGCTACCTGGGCCAACTGATACCGCGTCCATCACCTTCTCCACATAGTCTTCCCCGGGCAAAGTACTTTTGGCCTTTTCAGCTGCTTGGCCATGAGGAGAAGCAGGGCAGGCTCTTGTCCGGTGATCCAGCATGGTAGCCGTGGTGCTTTGGCATTTCCTGTTTGCCATGGTGGACATCTTAGAGGGTAGTCATTTCTTTGCACTGGCTGTGGGAAAGAGTGAAAGAAAAAGGAGAATGAGATGAAGAATTGCCCAAAATGAGAGCAACGATACTACCAGGCGGTGCTAAAATGAAGGGTTTCAATGTATCCAGGGTGGTGGGTTGCAAAGGGATGGAGGAGAGTCATAGCTAGGTTTCATGACCTATTCCAACAACAAGAACAGGGGAGAATGTCAAACATTCATAGGATGATCCATCTTTGCTATAGTGAGACGAAGGAATCCAAGCAGTAATGATTAGAAAAAATATACATTGAAATGGCTTAACCTACAAGAAATTATATACATCTAGGAGCCCCCAAAGCCTTGAATGGAGTTTCTACTCTCCTCAGAGCCCTTATTTAGATGTTGATGAGGTTTCATCAATGCAGTAAGTTAAAACAGTGAAGACGCTTCCATACAAAATGGCCTGCCCTCATAATGAACCTTCTTCTTTACTAGACAATTTGGGGGATCCTTAAGATGTTCACCCAGTTTGATTTCTCTGGTCTCCAGATCTTTGTGTGAAACTAGTCTGAGACAAGTTTCACTAGCAACGGTCAGGCTGATTAGGAATTCTGGTCGGGGTGGCCCACAAAACATCTGGAGAACGTGAATTTGGGAATGTTTAACTTGAGCTCCTACTCAAATTAACTTCAATTAATGAACTTCAGATTGAAGAGCTCTTACTCAACACACCCAATAAAGAAAAAGAAGTTGGCCGTAACTGAAAGATTAGTCATGCCCTTCCTCCAGAAAATATGAAGCACGTCAAAACGGTGGAGGTTGGAGAGACACCGTTCTATATTTTGAAGGAGAACATCATGAGGGATCTCTTGAGTAGAGAAAACGTGACTTTCTGCTGCATCTTGTCTCACTCACCATATGTCTCCATAAAATTAATACACGCCCTGTTCATGCATTAGAAAGGAGTGAAGATCATAAAAAAAAAGGTGACAAAACAATTATGACTAGAGGGAATAGCATCATTGTAAGCTTAGGTAAGATTCACATTCAATTAAGGTTTCAAAAATCTCACGGATGGGAAACTCACTCCCAGTGAGCTGGGTGCAGAACCTTCGTATTAAATCAAGCGGTGCCATTTAAGGCAATATTGATTTATCACCATAAGTGTGATTAAAAAGGGAAAATAAGCTGAGATTCTTAACAGCAAATACTAATGAGACTCCTACCGTAGTTATTCTCACCAATAATGGCTTGCAAAGCTACCAGACCCTTTAATCTTCTTTAAGTTGACAACTCTTTAAATTTTGCTTTCATTTAGCCCAAGAGGCTTTTAAAAACAAAAACAAAAAATCAGCAAGGGGAAGGTGTCACTCTCAATGAGGCCTAGAAACTTGGTAGAAGAAAGAAAAGCTAACAAACAAGAGAATCGCATCACCAGAAGAAACAGAGGCCTCTTTCTTTAGTAAGATTTGGAATTATGATTCCAAAAAACGAAAAAAGCTTTTCTCCAATGAGAAAGTGGCAGTGAGACTCTCATTAACTTCCCCCCACCCTCCAAAAATGATAATTGCACAGCAATTAAAAACAGCAATGGCAAGACATATTGATTAGTTGTACCTGAAGCATGCATCCAAGAGACCAAAGGAAATCAATGCATAATTTGATTTCTTAATTTCTTTGCAGTCCAATTTAAGGCACAGAAATGAGATGGTCTCATAGGCCTTTGTTTCTTCAGAAGAACAGACTGCATCATTAGCATGGGGAAAAAAAACCCTCACCACTCCATAAGTTTCCTCTTTTTTTGCAATTAAAAGAAATGATAATAAAATGAAAGCATGTGGCACAAAAGTTGGCAAAGACCAAGAAGTGGACCTCTTTCCACCCCCCAACCCATCAGATTTTCAACATTCTTCTGCTTTCTCTGGATGGGCATTTGAAGACTTCCTTTCCCCCCAAAACAATAGAGATGAAAAAATCAGCTTCTCAAAGCAGAGCCGACAACCGAGCACTTTGCCCTTGCTATGGTGTCTCTGCGTTGTCACACCATCACCTGGCTAATTTAATTTGATGGCATTTGCATATATATTATTTCATCACCGCACTGGAATCGGAGTGGGCTTTTCGTGCTTCACTCCCGAGCAACGTTTAGAAGATTAGGTTGTACAGAACCAGCAGTCATTACAAGCCAGCAATTATTCCCTCAGTTGTCACTGAAATATAATTGATTCCAACAGCTAGAAACTTCCTTGGTCAGGGGGCGGGGGAGAATGCAAAAATAGGCACCGTGTTTGTAGACATTGTGGGAAAATATATGTGGACTTGATGAGTTGGAACCTGCTGAGCAGCCAATCAAAACTGTCTTCCTCTGGGTTGGAAGCTGAAGTGAGGAAGATTTGGGAGAGATCTCCAAATTCAGAGAAAATCTATGCAAGGTATTTTTAAATGTTTAAATTAAATGTATTTGCTGCCCGTCTCACTGATAAAGAGACTCTGGGCAGATAGGAGACCCAGAAAGCATAGTGTGACTTATCTCCAAGCTAGTCCTGTGCTGAGCAGGTCGTATCCATCTATCAACTGTTCTTTTCAAAGAGTTGGGAAAGAATGAGGACTTCAGAGACTTTGCCTCTCCAAAGAAGAAGCAGAAGATGGCAGGGACTTTTTCATGGACGTGGTATGGAGTCCTTGCATGACCACGAGTCACAGTGGCCAAAATTCCGCAGAGTTTGACTGGTCAAAGTGGAGCAGTGACGGAAGAAAGAGTTGGACATTCCAATGCTCTACCAGAAAGAAGCTTCAGGGATCAAACCAAGCCATGCCATATTCTTGGATGGTCTGCTCTAGCAGATGCTGAAGATAAATGTGGTGGAGAAACTATCTAAGCCAGGGGTGTCCAACCTTGGCAACTTTAAGACCCGTGGACTTCAACTTCCAGAATTCTGGGTGCTGAAGTCCACAGGTCTCAAAGTTGCTAAGGTCCAACACCCCTGTTCTAAGCTTTGCCATTTTTGCTGTCATAAAAGCCATAGAAAATTGAAGGAAAGAAATCAGAGGTTGTGGTCTCCTTAACAGGAAATTAATTTCAAGGTAGTTTGCCCTTCTTTGATCTCTGAAAAAGCTCTCAATTTTATATTTTTTATCTCCCCCCCACCTCCCTGACTTGATGACAAAGGTGACCTTGTTATCTGGATTTTAAAAAAAATGTTCAGACAGAGTGGAATCCATCGACATGGAGTGCATACCAATGAGGAAGCAATGTGGATGGATTCCCAGATTCCTTGGCGTTATCGGCTGATCGACTGCGATAACGGCTGCATCAGAAGCCATCCAGAGAGAGCAGGAATTAAAACAGCCCCCCACGCCCCCGTACAGCCAAGGAGAGCTGTTGTCCCCTTCCTATTCAGCAGGGGAAGCGCTTATCTGCTCCCTTTCACGTGGCAGATTCCTTCACCCCTCTAAACATTTTTGCTTTGCTGATTTGGGAAAGAGGGAAGATTTTCTGCTTAAGCCTAAATCGTCTGCCACCCAGATTCCCTTTGTCATAAAAAGAAGACCAAGGCGGCTTATCTAGAGCTGCACGATGAAAGGAGACAGACGCCCGTTCTGATGGCCAACCTTGCCTTGCGTTGGTCCAACGCACATCAGTAAGATTTTGGAAAAGGTGCAAATCCCTTTGGGTTCTGGAAATGATTGTTGTGCTTCTGGGACCCAATTTGCTGTTTTCCATGCTTCCCTGATTCCAGATCCATGAAAGGGCAGCTCCCTTCTTCTTCCTAGTGATCTAGTACCACCTAGTACCAGCTTCTACCAAATTTGGCCAGCTGGTAGAGTGGAAACTTGGAGGTTGCAGACTGCACAGCTTTGGCTGAGGGACAAATAGATTGAACCACCTCTGCCCGTCTTCAGAAGCAACTGGCATGATTGCCAGGATGTGACTTTCCTAGCAAGCTTTCCAACAAGCAAAGTCAAGGGGGCAGGCTGGGATTCGCTGAAAGACCATTGGATTCACTTATCCGCTGCCATGATTTGCTTAACAGCCAAAGCAGAAAGGGTTGTGAAGTTAGGCGTGTGTCACTTAATAACTGCTTGCTTAGCAACGGAAACATTGCCCCAATCGTAGTTGTAAGTCTAGGACCAGAGGTGGGTTTCCGCAGGTTCTGACCAGTTCTGGAGAAGTGGTAGCGGAAATTTTGAGTAGTTCAGAGAACCAGTAGCAAAAATTCTGACTGGCCATGCCCCCATCTATTCTCTGCTTCCCAAGTACCAGTTAATTGGGAGGAAATGGGGATTTTGCAGTAACCTTCCCCTGGATTGGGGTGAGAATGGGGATTTTACAGTATCCTTCCCCTGCCACGGACACCAAGCCACACCCACCAAGCCATGCCACGCCCACCAAGCCACACCCACAGAACCTGTAGTAAAAAAATTTTGAAACTCACCACTGTCTAGAACTACCATATAGTAAGTTGTGCAGGGAACACACGAACGAGAGAGAGACCAGCTCCTGTTTCTCTGGCATTTTGAGCTGTTAAAATGGTTTTAGTCTTGCTTTGCCATTTTTAGAGAAAGTCTAGCAAGAATCTATGCCAGGTTCCTTTTCAGATCAGCTCTTTTCTTAGCTGATTTCTCCCCCAGCAACTGCTGATGTTTCTACTTTGATGCACATTCCACATCCAATCAGCACTGAGGCTGTATTTTTTTATGGCATGTCTTCCCACCAAGACTCCTAAAATAAAGATTTTGCCTGTGCGACGGGAAACCTATGAGCCAAACCTGAATAAAAGGTGGCATTTTTCCCCCAAAACTCGGTTACAGTTTTCCTCCTTGTTAAATGGACATGAGGACTGGCCTCTTTGCATTTGAAATTTGCAAGCCGTTTCAGCCATTGTGGAGAGGGCAATGAAAAATGATAGCCGTAGCAGATTGTCCTGAGCCATCACCATGAAATGGGTTCTTTTTTGTAAAAAAAAAACAAAAAACAACCCAGCAACCATTAGTTCTGCAGAGCTTATTATATATGACTTCCCGATTTGCACAGAGGAGGGAAGCTGCTTGATCTCAACTATACGTAGCAAACATCTCGGTTCTTAGTCAAGGTGGCATTGCTTTTCTTACTGGCTGCAAACTTATTCTTGATTTTTTGCAAGAGGAGAAAAAAAGACTGCAAGAACAGAGGCAGTTATAGATTGGAGGGGGAAAAAACCCTCACTCACTCAACCAATCCCATTTTTTTCCTAGATGCATTTGGTTACCATTTAATACACCGCTATTGGACAAAGTCTGTAAGATTACAGGCCCTTAAATTATCTCTGCAGGGAAGAGCCATTAGCACTTAGCATTAACCGCACACTTTAATGGAGTCCCAGCAAAGAAAAGGGATAGCAGAGGAACTCCAAGGGGCCTTTAGCTGAGAAGGAGCAGAGTTTGCAGAAGGAAAAACTGTTTTGTTGCTCCTAAGGGACAATGCCCATGTCTCATCTCTGGCAAGGAAATGTATGAACCCCAAGAACCCATGGGGCACAGCCAGAGGTGGGTTTCAGGTTCTGACCAGTTCTGGAGAACCGGTAGCACAAATTGTGAGTAGTTTGGAGAACTGGTAGTAAAAATTCTGACTGGCCTCACCCACATCTATTCTCTGCCTCCCGAGTCCCAGCTGATTGGGAAGAAATTGGGATTTTGCAGTAACCTTCACCTGGAGTAGGGTAGGAATGGAGATTTTACAGTATCTTTCCCCTGCCACGCCCACCAAGCTATGCCCACCAAGCCACACCCACAGAACCAGTAGTAAAAAATTTTGAAACCCACCCCTGTGCACACCCCTCACCACCAACGGGAGCTGACTTTCCACACCGAGTAAGTACTGGATGAAGGAGCACCCCGTTTCTCTCCCAAAGAGAAGTCTGAGGTAAAAAAAATTACGGGCAACAGCAATCCACGCTTTCCTGGAAATTGGGTCTCTCTCTGCCCACAGAAATGAAGTCAAAGGCAAGTTGGATGAGTACGGTGTCTTCTGGCAGTCTGTTTGGACATGCCCAACCTGGCTAGTTTTTGAGAATGTGCCTCTGAGATGCTTTCAGATTCCCAAATAGTTTTTAATATGCTCAGGTGCCCTGGAACCTCTTGAACTTGGGAAGTGACATTTGTGGAACAATGTGGAGTGAGAAGAAAGGGACCTTCCGTTCCTATCTTATCAATGGGGACTTTCAATCAAGAGAGAGGATCAGAGATATCCAGAAGGGCCCACCTGAACGTATCTAGCTTCCAAGATTCAATAACCTAACCTTGTTTCCTTATAATGAATCTAATTAACAAGACTTTGGGAGGGCTCAAGAACTAAGTCAGGGACAGATCATCATGGAGAAAAATCTATAAATGTGGTCACTAAGAGATGACTTGATGGCACATAATCAACCAATTAATTAATCAATCCAAGGGATTTTTGGTTATCATTTGGGATTTAGAATAGAAGAATAGAATAACAGAGTTGGAAGGGACCTTGGAGGTCTTCTAGTCCAACCCCCTACTGAGGCAGGGAACCCTACACCACTTCAGACAAATGGTTATCTGACATCATCTTAAAAACTTCCAGTGTTGGAGCAACTTCTGGAGGCAAGTTGTTCCACTGATTAATTGTTCTGTCAGGAAATTTCTCCTTAATTCTAAGTTGCTTCTCTCTACGATTATACGATTGAATATATGACAGCTCTGAGATGATTAGATGTGTAGGTGTCCTTCCAAAACTATTCACGGAAAAGGACCATGTGTAATTGGTAGATCTCCAATTTAATCCCATCAAAGAAAATCCACCTTGAGACATGAGACGATTAGCATTATGAGATAATAAAATCATCTGGGAAATATCTGTAAAAGATACAGCTGAGGAAAGACATTAATAATACACAAGATGTCGTTTAAATAAAGGCCTTCTCCAAAATGTTTTCCTTTTAAGACTGGCCGCGATTTGGAGACAATGAGCAGATTTTTAAATGTGGTTTGCAGGATATTGGGCTGTCTTTTGTAGAGAAGGCTTGCTTTATTTATAGATTATGTGCCAGGTGTGCACATTCGCCCAGCACATGAGAAATCAGCTTTAGAAAGATTTTTCACAGAGTTTTCCAAAAGCTGCATTACGATGCAGCCACAGACCTTTCCAATTATTACACCTGGTGAGAAGATAAAACCGCCCGTCAATCATTTCAGCAGATATTCAGGGAAGCTTTCCCTCCCCCCTCCTTAAAATGTCAGCAGCATCTTTTATTATTATTAGCCCTACTCCTTCGGTGCCAAGAGAACGATATTTTCAATTTAATCTCCCTCCATGTCATGGAGGATATTAAAGCTAAACATCCTGTTTTCCCTTTCGGTCTGGAGCGAAAACATCACCATTGGCAGAAACTTCCTTCAGGTAGTTCCCAGACATGAGGATGGATTAGGTAAGCAGAGCAGGAAATCAGAGGTTATCACCACCTACCAGCTTTCTATACTTTCAAGGGGCTTATGGGTGAAGGAACCCTCTCTCCTGAGGACCTTCTTCTGGAGAGAAGCTGCACCCATTGAGTTGGAGTGGACAACTTTTGAGAGACTGGGAACTGCAACGTAGCCTCCTGATCTTCTGGTGGACATCAAGAGACCATCTAATCATGTCTTCAGAAGGAGCTGACTGCTGCTTAGCTTTTTTGGTAGGGTCAGAAGCTGAACAGGAGAACTTCCAGAGACAGACAAGCTGCTCTGATTCCTATCCTGACCATCCCCCAAAGTTTGAGAAATAAGTCAAAATTAGGCATCAATTTACCACCTTGTGACTCTGTTTTGCTGGCATGAGCTTGGACATCTCTCCGTGCTTTCCCTATGCCTGTCCCGCAGCATGTTTTCTTCTACTGATGGGTCATTCCTTAGGGACAGGCAGACAAGACAAGGGGGTCAGTACTTCTCCTACCAAGTCATTGACTGATGGACTACCGGGCGTACAACCAAGCCTCATCCCAACGTCCCACTTAATTCTTTCTCTTCCTAACAAGCTGAATGCTCCTAGCTACTGATATTAAATCACACAGCAAGATTAAATGAACAAATGATGTCTAGGAAAAAACAAGAAAGCAGCACCAGAGGAAAAACACATGTTGACTGGCTGTGCAGAAACACAAGAGTTTTAATTAAGAGGCGATCAATGAAGCAACGGGCAATGCTCAGCATGGAACCGGAAGAGACGGAAGTTGGTTTGGTGAAAAACGTAACGTTAGTGGGACCGAGAAAAAGGATTAAGAACTTAAGACTCCGCTGGACACCAGTGGTTCCTGACACAAAGAACGCAGCTAGTTGAATATCCCTCGTATAGGGAGAGAGAATATTTTGCTGGAGTACCACTCCTCGGACGCCTGGCCAATGGGGGTGGTTGATGGGAGTTGGGATTCAGAAATATTTGAAAGCTCATGTTCCCCATCCCTGCCGTTGCCTCCACATTGGGAACGTCTTCTCCGCTGAATGTAAATGGTTCACTAGGGCTTTCATGGAGAAAATATCACAAGACGTGAAGCTCCTCAATGGTCCACCTTGGTCCTCCTTCCAGTGCCAATAAATTTGCTGTGAACATCCGAGGCAGAATGAATTTGATAGATTAAGAGTTAGAAGAGACCTTGTAGGTTATCTAGTCCAACCCCCCAAACCGAACCTGAGAACTCCCCCCCCCCTCCTTTGGAAACCAAAATGTGCTTTACCGAAGTGCACAACTTTAAGGTTCCTAGTCTGAATGCATCCTATAAGCTTGATTGGCATCTCTCTTGGAAATCAGGCACCCGAGGGTAGAAATAGCATCCGGCAAGAACTGGCGGCTTCCCGGAATGCGTGGGAAGGATAAAAACCCCGGAGAAGCAACCACTGACGATGTGCAAAATAGAAGCGATCTGCGGAGGCTGTTGCGATGATGGATAGAGCTGCGAAGAACGTTCCTTCAAAATGATGAGCGGGACAGATGGTGGAAGCTCAAAGAATGCAAAGAGGGAGGAGGGAGTCCAACATCACGATATTTCGAAAGAAAAAGGAAACAAAAGCTTCTTTGGATAAATTGCCTTGGATTTCTCTAGGCTGGGGTTGGGGAACCTTGGCTCTTTTATGACTTGTGGACTTCAACTCCCAGAATTCTATGCTGGCTCAGGAATTCTGGGAGTTGAAGTCCACAACTCATAAAGGGCCATGGTTCCCCACCCCTGGTCTAGGCGCACAGCAGAAGGAATTCATACAACCGATATAGCAAAGGAGGGAATTCAGGCCTTGATAAGGATGTTTTATTTATTTCAGACTTGCATGCTGGCCATCTCGCCAAAGGCGGCTCTAAGCGGCTTGTGGACATTGAATAAATGCAGTACTAAACATGAAAAACAATAAATAGATCTCAAATTTTGAAATTCAATTAAAATAAAGCTAAGGATGGAGGGGGTGAGAGCAAAGTGTGCACAGGGTGGGCACTCCAGTAGCCACCCCCAATGTGCTATACCCCATACAGGTAGTTCTCGACTTACGACCACAATCGGAATCAGATCCATCATCTGCCTTGGCCACTGGTTTCTCTAGTCAAATCTATTGCTTTTTTTTTTTTTGCTTTTCATACAATCCCCTGGAATCTGCCTTCCTTTAACTGCAATCTGTTTTTTCATATTCTGCAATCCAACTTCCCCCCACCCCCCTCTTTCTGGCCTCGACCGAACATTCTTTTAATTTCTCCCAGTACTTTTTTCCGCTGGCCAAGTTCTTTTCCTTAATGGTAACGTGTTACTGCTTCTCTCTTTAAAAGGCATTTTATTAGGCCTTTTGCTGTCCCGTCCTTCTGTGCCAGTCCAAGAACTGTAGCTGAAGAGCATCTAATAACTGGTTTAATGTAAACACACAAAAACACACAAAAACAACATGTGCCATTCTGAATTCTTTGGATGAACAGCGGGGAGGATGAGCTACAGAAAGCAGCGTCTGCAGATGAATGCAAGATGACAAATCTATGGAACAAATAAGGATGATGATGAGGCAGAAATGAGGTGGCCTCTTATCGCCACTAAACACATGTGGAACATCTGATTCTCAGTTCACACTCCATCTCACAGCATGGATAAGTCACAGCTCTATCACCCCAACAGTTGTTTTCTAGTGGACTCTAGGAATCCAAAACACCATCTTGATCTACTTCCTGAATGGATCGAAGGTGTCAGGCGCCAAGAATCTGGACCATATGTTAAGTAGCAATTCAGAAAGACACCAGTTGGCCAGAATCTAGTCAACTAAATTCAGTGCTAAATTGCCACCAGATAAGGATCAATGGAATTCAAAAAAGGGCTGCATTTGTGGCAATGTAAGGACTCTAGGCTAATGACTTGTTTAACACGGCTGCACTGGCTGCCAATTGTCTTTCGGGTGCACTTCAAGGTGTTGGTGACCACCTTTAAAGCGCTCCATGGCTTGGGGCCTGGTTATCTGCGAGACCATCTTCTGCCGCCAATGACCTCCCACAGACCGGTTCGGTCGCACAGAGAGGGCCTCCTTAGGGTGCCGTCAGCCAAGC
>JANHZT010005368.1:34939-47346 GCA_032468215.1 Stegonotus admiraltiensis
CTCTCTCCACTGGAAGGAGCCTCTGGAGGTTTTGAAGGCCCTAGCTGAGTCTCTGCCTCTGGCATCACATCCTCTTTGGCCTCCTCACTGTCCAACGCGAGCGCCGGCTGCGCAGGTAGCAGGCGCGACACCACACCAGGCTCCTCATCATCGGGATCAGCCACGATCCGCGCAGGCGGTTGGCGGGCCACAACAAAACCTATGTTGATATGCTTTTAAGCAGACCATCCTCCACAAGAATAGACTGTCAGCCTTGGAAGCCATATTAGGCCGGAAGCTTCAATGCTGCCACCTTCTCATGTGTGGGAAAGTAGGGGGATTTAGGAGAGGGGATTAGTAGACATAATAGCATTCTTCATGTCGGTCAAGGTCAGGGCAATCCAGCATCTGGAGAAGGAGTGGTCAGGGGGCTGGGTCGAGATGGAACGTACGTTGATTGGAGCATGTGATTGGCTGGGGAGAAAAGAGGATGGTTTTGGGAGCTTTGACTTACCAAAGGAAAGCCCGGGCTTTTCAGATTCGGGTTTTCCCAGATATGCCAGTTTACCTATTTTAGTAAAGAGAACTTTGGAAAATGCTTGCTTCCGCATCTTTACTTGGAGTTGGGGTTTTTCTGGAACGCTGACATAGACAAGTTTGATAACCAAATCCAAAATTAATCCTAATCTTGTTCAAAGCATTAAAGTTGTACTAAATTTTATTCTCCTTATGTTCTGGCTAGCTACTTAGTTAAGGGGGAAAACCCCTGAAAGATCTGCCACTTGAAATACAAAATTTATTTCAGAGAAATGACATGGGATCCAACTCTTGGAGATACAATCTTTGTATTTTCAGATATGGTTATCTCTATCCTGAATAGGGGTCATGCTGGACACTGAACCCAGACAGAAAATTGAACACCTGCTGCTACTACATCTACTCTTTCTGTTTAATTACCCAAAGCCTGTTTATCTTTTGTTAGTTTTTTGATACATATAGAAAGAGGTCTTTTCATCTTTCTTTATCAGTGCTGCCCAAAAGCCTAGCCAGGTGCCTGGGGATTAAATCTTGTTTTTTTCCTTCTCAAAAAAAAAATAAAAGCAAACTCAGAGCAGTATCAGTCCTCAATGGAGCTAACATCTGAGACCAGGGAGCAGGTGCAGCGGCTTTTTCATCCATTGATCCCACCATCTTCTGAAGAGGTCCAAATATTAGTCTTTTTACTTCACAGTTACATTGGCAGCACAAACCACTCTCTGCTAAGCACAAAAAACATCCAATCTGTTTAATGCCAGGATGGCTGGTTTCATATCATGGCTACCGTGACAACCAAGGCCTACTTCTGTCAGGGCCGCCTTTGTTGGCTGTTAGCAACCTAAAATGAAGAGCCACTCGCCTTTCTCGTGACTCATGCGGAGGAGAATTCTGCCAAAACAGATTATTTCATTGCTCCATCCGTGAGGCAAGGTCTGCAGCTGACACAAGAAACTGTCTTCTCCTTCTGTTTGCTTTTCTCTTTTTCCCTTTAGACCAGGGTTCTCCAAACTTGTCAATTTTAAGACTTGTGGACTGGCTGGGGAATTCTGAGAGTTGAAGTCCACAAGTCTTAAAGTTGCCAAGTTTGATAACCCCTGCTCTAGAGTCTAGACAAACTGCCCTGGAGGTGTGAGGGGAGGGAGAGAGGTTACAGCCACAATTTTAACTCCAGCAAAGAAGATAAAGAGATTTGCACATTGTCCATTATTTGTATGTGCACATGAGACACCCACAGGGAGAGAAAGGTTGCATGAAAGACATAAATCTGTTTTGAGTCATTGTATTGATGTTCTGCTTTTTTTTTTATGGCCAAGAAACTCAATGCATAATTTCTTCCCCCTTCATAGGATAATTGATTGGCTAGTTCAAGTCTGCCCTTAAAATGTTTTCTGTTCTCACAACTTCATTATATTTAGCTTTGTTTTTCCTTCTAGGGTTTTTTTGAGAGAAAAGTTCAGAATCAACAATATTCTTATGCACTTCTTAGTAACACTATCAGAGTTGGAAGGTCATCTCATCCAACCCCCTCCTCACGCAGGAGACCTGTACTAGGGATTCAAACCACCGAACTGCCAACCTTTCTGATCGACAAGCTCAGCGTTAGCAAGTGATTCTCAATCTTTTCTTCACCATGGACTCCCTTTAAATACCTTTTGTGGGCACAGACCATGGGCACAGACCCCCCAAGACTTACCTCAAGATTTAAAGCATAACATTTCTTCAAACCTTTGTGGGGGCCCTGTGGTGACTCCATGTTCCCCCAGGGGTCTGCAGAACATAGGTTGAAAACCATAAGCCATTTCTCATTGGGGGAAAATGTATGAGCAGTGTACAGCCCCATTTTTCTCAGTGATTTCTCTCTGCACCTCAGCTACCTTAAAGGGGTAACATTTCACTTTCATTCACATTTGGCACTAATAAGGGGACTTCCAAAAGTATCTGCTTCAGAAGAAGAGTTTTCTTCAGGAGTACCACATGGGTCTCTATGTCTCTTCTGAGCCTATTTGTGAAAGAAAAACAACCCAAAACAACAAAGATTTTCTAAAAAAATACCAACAAATGAGATGATCCAACAATATTTTATTGGATACTCAAGCTGACAAGTAATATTGAGTCTCTTGTACCCAAATGAGTAAAGAGTTCCCAGTTTATAGGGGTCTTCTATGTCAATCAAACGAGACCCCAATGTACTGAGATAATTGCTTTAAACCGATAAGGATACAAGAAATGAAAAGAAGAAGACATGGTTATAATTCAAAGTGTGAAAACATACAAACACATTATTTGACATGTAACAGCATTGATATATAGAGATACCAAGTCTGTAACTGTTATTCTGACAAGTTACATCTCTATTGTAGAAAGAGGAAAAGAGAAAAGGACCGCATCACACATCCTTGACTCTGCTGATTATCTAAAGCCATACATTCTAATAAGTGTTTAAATCATTGATAACACATCAGCTTGGCTCAACAAGTAAACTTCACACATTATGTACAGAAATGTAACTTAAGCAGTACACTTATCATGAATAAAATACATGTATAAAAATTAAACAACAGAAATAAATGATATAAATCTCAGTACTCCACACTTTCTAATGCAATTATCTTTGAAAACAATAAACAAAAAACCCAAAATTTGATTATATCTTAACATTTGGTGCATTTAGACTATTAAACCGCTTAGCCAGGGAACAATTCTCACCGTAAGACCTTTCCCTTTCCTGAAACTTCAAACTCTTGAATGTTTCTACTTAAGAAGAAGAAAAAATATTATTATGAAAGTGTTTACATAATATGGAGGAAAGACTAAGTGCATTCACAGTTCTCTTATGACTGTTGCACTGTCATCTCAGAAGTTCAATAGACTGTGGAAAAATCCACATAATATCAAAGCTAATCCATAGCTGAGCCACAAGTCTAGTTTAATGAAAAGAAGGACTAAGGGTGATATAATAGCAGTGTGCTAATATCTAAAGGGCTGGCACAAAGAAGAGAGAGGTCAACCTATTCTCCAAAAGACCTGAAGGAAGAACAAGAAGCAATGGAGAGAAACTAATCAAAGAGACAACCAACCTAGAACTAAGGATAAATTTCCTGACAGAACAATTAATTGGTGGAACAGCTTTCCTCCAGAAATTGTGGGTGCTCCAACACTGGAGGTTTTTTAATAAAAGATTGGACAAGCACTTGTCTGGAATGCTATAGGGTTTTCTCCTTGATCAGGGGTTGGACTAGAAAACTTCCAAGGTTCCTTCCAACTCTGAAGCAGTTTGTTAACAAACTACTTCAGCTAAAACAGCACTGCGGTACATTGTTTTTCTGTGCTTTTAACAAACAATGTGCTAGACATTGTTTTGAAATTTACTCTGAAGATCTCTGGATGTTGAATGATGAAACTCACTGACTGAGGATGTGAGCTGGCTTGGTGAACTGCTATGGATCAAGAATACACAGGCTTCAGAAGCTTCTTGTTCAAACCACCCTACTCTCTAATTTAGGTTTTAGGGGCTACTTAAAGAACCCATTTTCCAAATTCAGCTTAAGGCATGGCTGCGCTTAGCTTCACTTTGGCACTGGACTTCTCCAGACCAGATGAAATATAGAAATCATCCTGTGCCTGTTTTAAAGGAAACAAAGGCCAGCCATATTCTTCCCCAAAACAAGCATTCAGACAATGTCAATAGCAATAATGTGACTGCAACCTAGTATATTTCATACCATCCGCATGGCTTTTTCAAATGTGAAATAAAAAATAATAATCTGAGCCCACAAAATTTTGTGCAAGTTGCTCTAGAGCTTTGTACATGTAATTCAGTGCTTCCTCATTATGGTTTCACAAAGCATCTAGCATAAAACTTCTTTATTTTCCCTTGTGTGTACTTAGAATACTGCAATTTCAAGGCTTTAATAGACTTTATGATTATTCCCTAATGCGCCATTATCTTACCATTCACAATAGATAGCAATGCTCCCCATCATTACCCATGTAACAGTAGTAATACATTCTACAAATGTATCTATTGGAGAGATTATGGCCTTGCTAAAGCTAGTATAATCAAACCCCAGTGCAAATTAGCATTTACTTCCAACCAGGCATTAGTTAGACCAACTTTCATCAATAGATCAGCTTTGTTTCACTCATTGTCACAAAGAAAGACTATTCCTTTTCTACTTCAGAGCTAGCCAGATATAATATAGCTGATTATCATAAGCCATGACCTTAATGTGATCCACATGCTGAAATGTATGAGATGATTATCATTTGAGCCTTGAGTTGACTTTTTTGGTGGTGCATTTTCCTTCCATCCATAATATTTCAAGTGAATAACCATACAGTTTACAGTAATTACCAGATTCATTTAAAAAAACGTATTGTCGTGGAAAGCATACTTGATTTTTCTGAAGTTATTATTATCATTATTATTTGCTGATAAAACACCAGATCACCAGTATAGTCACTTTCTTGAGAATGCATCTGGAAGGAGTAGCCCTAACCCTGATTATCACCACTTCCAAAGTCCACGCTGGCTAGGACAGGAAGTTATAGTAATTACGAAAGTAGATGTGAGTAGTGAGGACATCATTTATTACACCATAGAGAAGGAACCTTTGCTTCCTTCATCATTTTTTTTAATGTCTATGGAGATTCTCAGTCATCCAGATCATGGTTGTCCCAAAGGTGCTTTTTCAAGAGGAAACTGGACTTTCTGGTTTTTCTTTGAAGATGTTTCACTTCTCATCCAAGAAGTTTCTTCAGCTGTGACTAGATGGTGGGGAATGGAAGGATTTATACTCCTTGCAGAAAGAGATTTGAAAGGGGTTTGAAAGAAGGGTCAAAGAGGCCATCTATGTCAAAATTGAACAAGTTTCTCTTAATAGAGGAGGAAGGATATGACATCCACTATCTCCAATCTACAACACAGTCCTTTCAACAGTTCCAAGAAGGCTCCACACCCATTTGCACCATTCAGGTTACCCAGACTAACCTCCAGGTGGCCTTAACGACTCACTAAAAGAAGGCAAATGACCAGCTGTCTGCAAGGAGTATAAATCTTCAGAGCTGAAGAAGCTTCTTAGATGAGAAGCGAAAAGTCTTCAAAGAAAAAACAGAAAGTCCAGTTGCCTCTTGAAAAAGTACCTTTGGGACATTTCTTTTGTAATGGACACTTTCATAAAAAAGGGTTGTTGCTTATACATCTTTTTGCCTTCCAAAATAGTTTTATCTATCACTTAAAATAAAAGATGTGGCATGTCACCCATTTTTCACTTTTTATTTGAATTCAAAGGCACATTTGATAATGGGAAAATATGGCTGATGTTTTGCAGCCAATTATACCTTGTTCTTTGTACAGTATCCTTATTCTGTACCCAGCATATCACAATTTATCACATGGAACCTGGATGACTTGAAGAGGAGCTAAATCTACCCAATCCATCTTGTTTCCTGCTGGCTTTGATCCCAACAGTGTACAAAGCCCAGATATTTTGGGACTTTCACTTCTATCAGTTCTATCACTGCCCCCTACTTATTCACTTCCCCATTATTGCTAATGCAATTCAGTTACTTTTCCAGAGCAGTCAAAACAACTCCCAATGAAGTCCTGAATTGCTATATTAATTTGCCTAGCGGTACTAACCATAGGGAACAAAATACTGCCAACAGAGCAGTGGTTGCCATAACAAAATTAATCAGGTAAGGAACATGGTAAAAAGTAGTGAGCCTAGGTAAAAGAAACTTAAACTTTTCAGCGGAATGGCTAAGAGTTCCATTAAGTTCCAGTACATATATTTCTGGGCTTTAAAATCTTTAATTCTAAAATTCTGAAGTGCAGACTTCCATAAGTTAGAGTTTGAAGCTCTCTACAACAGAGCCTTCTGTGGTTGAATAAATTCTCAGTGCAATTTAGAATCCTGTACATACAATATTTCCTGATGCCACAGAAGATGTAAGAAACAACAACAAATTTTCCATGGATTAGTGTGTGGTCAATAAATTGTTCCCTGATTTGCACAAGAGACTAGTCTTTGCATTTAGTTCCAGTTGGAGTTCCCAAAATTAAACGAAAAAGTAAATCCCAGTTCCAGGAGCCTATCCATCTACATTCTTAACGTGTTATATTTTTCCTGTATTCAAATACATGAAAATAAGTTTCATTCAAAAAATTAAGGCTGCTAGATAATACAATATAATTAGTGAAAAAACTGTCATTTCTAATTTCTGCAGTTTGTTCATTTGTTCTGTGATTCCATCCAACACAATGATCAACGTGATTAATTGAGCTAAAGTAAAACAATTAAAACATATTAAAATACGCAGTAAATATAATTATATTCCCTTGCTCCCTCCTTCCCCTTCTCTCAACTCTACTAATTTTAAGGAGGATGGTATGTTAAATGATTTTCATTTGCAATAATGCAGTAATGTATGAAAACTTCATTGACTTACAGGAATATCTCATTTTGTTTTTTCCCAGGGAGAATTAATATTTTTCCTTAGTGCAGCATTATATGGTCCCATGGCTATGACCTTAGGTCTACTAATATCCTTCCATTCACACAGCAATGACTGTTAGTGGACTTAGCATCTGCTGATGCCAGCTTTTTCTCAGGGCTTGAGTTTGATTTGTAGACTTTACACTCAGGACCATTTGCCTTTTGTGATGGCAACTATCTATTTTTGCTGTGGATGGTGTGAAACGGCATTATCCCCCATTCCCACTCCAGCAACGCGCCAGCTACATACAGAAGGACAGAAGGAAGGTGTAATTAGTGGTGGGAGGGAGTAAAGGGAAACTACTGTGTTTCCCCAAAAATAAGACCCTGTCTTATATTTTTTGAACCCCAAAATAAGCACTTGGTCTTATTTTCAGGGAGGTCTCATTATTTTGGGGCACATGGAGCAAGATAGGGCTCCTCTTGCTGTCTTACCTGATTTCCAGCTCTGCATTTTGATATTTTCAGGGAGGGCTTATTTTCGGGGGAGGCTTATTTTAGTGCATGCGCTCAAAAGCCCGATTGGGTTTATTATCAGGGGATGTCTTATTTTTGGGAAAACAGGGTAGTATAGATCTATTTCAATCTATTTAGCTCTCATCAGCTAGTCATACCCTTCTGGGATTCGAACCCAGGCTGCTTGAATATTAGGTAGATGTGTTAACCTCTAAGCCACAGGTTCTCCTCACTTTGTTGGCTATACCAGGGGAGAGATTAAATGTTTTTTCTCTGGTGGGATCGATCTATCAGGGCAACCTAGTCTACCCAATTATGGGACAGAAACAGTATACCCTGATAGACTGATCCCACCAGAGAAAAAGCACTGAATCATGTCTAGGTTTCTTTGCAACTTTTTGTTACTATACATATGTGTCTCGAAACTATTTTGTTAGAATCTTTGCCTCAGTATCAACTCTGCAATGCAGTATCAATTTTCATGCTTCAATCCAGAGTCGGATGGAGACTTGAGCCCAATCATTGTGTAATTTTGATTGATGCCTTGGTGAAGATTCTACCATGCATTGATGGTTGGCTGGAGGCACCTGTTCCACTGGCACCACTGTCATCACCCTGGTCCAGGAAAATGCAGGCAATTCATTAGCAAGAATATAAACTTTAGCTAATGGTTAACTTCAGCAAACTCAACCTTGTCCTTCAGTTTGGTGACAGAGAAGAGAAAGATGACAGGTGATGTTTTAATTCAACTCAGCAAAAGCCAATATTTGTTCATAGAAGACTGGATCCACCAGGACCATCTCCTGCACAAGCCCATATGACATGTAGGAGAGCCATGCAATGGTGTGAGAGCATTCTGGTACAGATCCCAGTTCTGTTAATGGACTTTGTGACCTCTTGAAAACAAAGTCACGCTTTACTACTGAGCTTCCAGAGAGTTCTTTAATAAGTATTTTATTTTTCAGCCTTTGAGGTAACAAAAATGGAAACAAGTTTCCAGGATTTTCCAAGGAGTAATAATCATGCCAACTTGGCAGGAAGAAAATAGTTTTCTTTTCTATGATGTTCTTTGCAGAAAGCACAATCCCTGTGAAACCTTATTCTTTGGCTCAAAGTACTAAGGAAAAGTATATATAAGTAAAGAACAGAAGAAGATTAACAGTGTACTGTGGCTGACGGTACTGAACAGTAATAAAGGATGACCTTCCATTACCACTCTGAAATTGTACATGCTGACCATACTCTGCCTGGCTGAAGTCAGAAGGATAATCAAGGCCTTGGAAGGGGTTATTGGCTAGCAAGTTACATCCAGCTAGGCAGAAGCCCTATAAAAAGAGGGAGACACATCCCATTTGGCAGCCATCAGAGTTGTAATGAGTAAATGTCTTAATAGGAAAAAAAAATCTCTCCTATTTCTTTGCTGCAGATAACAGAGCTATGATTATTTAAGCCATGACCTGGGTAGTTTCAAACAGAGAAGCAAAATTCAATAAATGTCTCTGCAGATTGCTCTTTCCTAGAAATGCAAGATGAATTAAAAAGAAGGCAGGTGCTGAATGTCAGATGTTCACCAGCATCAGACTGTTTGACTCTCTTCAACACAGCAGCTGGTCATGTACAAATGACTGTTGCTATCTCTAAGGATAGTTTTCCTCGCTGCTTATTGGCTGTGCCTGCCAGCCAACTACCAGAGGTAATTCATCATTGTTACATGCATAGTAACCATGTGGTTATCTGAATAATGTATTGGCTATGCCTATAGCCTTGTATGTTTTTTTAACTTCACAACCATTAATTTTTTCCATTCGTGGACAATTTTTAATATTTTCAGCCCATTTTAAATATCATTTTGAATGGAGAAAGGCCTGCTACTGTTTTCATGTTTACCTAGTCTAATCTATTAAATCATTGTTGCATTGATGGATGGTTGTAATCAAATTCATTCCTCTGATCAAAATTAATGTAGATCATTTCAATCTGTCCCCCAAGTTTATTAACAAAAGGTGCATAAGGGCTTCAGGGATTTTACTTTGTGGCTTATACAAAAGTAATCCCAAGAAACAATGGGTTTTGTTGGCTTTGTGCAAACATTCATTTGTTCTCATGGTTCCCACAGAACATTTCACTTTTCAATCTGTCATTAAAGGACACACTGCATTTCTTATGTATCTCTCATATATTTATCCATAAATAGTCTTCCTTGCAAATCTCTTGCAGTAATTAACTCAATTAAATTGTTTAACACAACTATCAAACCCAACTATCTTGATCTCTGATATATTAATTTTCAGATCCATAATCCTTACTCATATGATTTATCTAATCTTCACTGCAAACTATTTTCTTTCTCCGTTCACAACATGGTACTGTCTACATAGAAAACTGCATCTCCATGAATTATTCATTCATTTTCCTGAGGAATCAAAATCATTCATCTGTGTAGAGTAGAGTAGAGTAGAGTAGAGTAGAGTAGAGTAGAGTAGAGTAGAGTAGAATATTCTTTATTGGCCAAGTGCAATTGCACACATAAGGAATTTGTCTTTGGTGCATAAGCTCTCAGTACACATACAACCAACAAAGTGGTAGTCATAAGATACCAATAGGAGTAGGTAATAGGAAAGATGAGAAGGATAATAGTAATCCACTCCTGCTACATGGTTAGATATCCTTAGGCACTGATAGTGCTGCGGGAATTATATGTTTAGCAAAATGATGGAAGCATTCCTTATACAATTATTGATAGACTATGTTGAACAACAGAGGGAACATCACAGATCTTTCTCTTATACCTCACTCAGTGCTAAATCATCCACTATACATTCCATTTATTCTCATATATGTTTTACTTCCATCACACTAAACGATGATGCACACAGAACAGAAAAAAATGGGAAAGTCTAAATAAATTCCTATCTTAACATACAGAATGCTGCTGCTATAATTAACAGGCTCAATATCCTATGGCCCAATATCCAATATGGATAAGCGGGACCTTGCAGAGCTTACCTCCTGTATTACCTTCAGGAGCATCCCGGTAAACATTTCCGGTTCAGTTACATTTTGGCTGAATGGGATATTACAATGCCAGAGTTTACATGCTAAAGTTTTGTTGAACCAGATGGCACGGCAATCATAGCTAAACATTTCAGTTTGAAAGCTAAAAACGCCTGAAAGTGTTCCTCCCACAGGCCTACTGCTGCAGTCTTACACTTCCTAATGAATTCTTCTTAGCTCTGTTAGATTGGGCTGAAATGCTTGAGGGATTTCTGTTGTTGAGCTGAAAATCTGCAATACTTTTTTTCCTTGTGTGTGATGAATTGGCTTTTTTGCCCACATGTCAGTGTCTGTCTTCCTGTAGAGAGTATTAGACCTTTTCAATTATTTACACATTAGGCCCCTCTAGGTTTTAACTGGCTGCAATTGTGCATCTGCTTGAACATTTCTTTTAAAAGAGTTCTTTGTAGCCAAAGGTTATAAATTCTGTTTTTTTCAGACTAAGAAAGATAGTGAATGGCTGGAGTATTTCTGTGCTACAGATAACAAACACTACATTCTCATTTGAAATTTCCAGCTAAGTATTTTATTTTCTTAGGAGAGGTGAATGAGCCTTAAAGTGCATATTTCCAGTTTTGGCAATGCAGGGTTGTTTCTTGGTATTAGTCAACCCCAAATTGACTGGAAGAAGGGATAAGGGGTTTTCTGGACAACAAAATGAGGGTCATCTTCAGTGGTGGGTTGCTACCGGTTTGCCCCGAATCGGGCAAACCGGTAGCAGCAGCGGCGGGAGGCTCTGCCACCCACCTGGACGCTTCTGCGCATACGCAGAAGCGTCGCACTTGCGCATAAGCGAACTGGTAGCAAACTAAATTGAAACCCTCTACTGGTCATCTTCCATAAGTACTTCAGGACCTAACTGAAAACTAAGGTACAATCCCACTGCATGAATGAAGGGTACTGTACTCTAAGAACTTTCTCCTGCTAAAGTGTTAGTGTTCCAGGCCATAAACTACACAAATGACAGTTCCTGAATAGAGAGTGCATATTGGATTTACACAGGCGACATATCAGACAAGGGGGACAAGCATGGTTCTTATTACACTGTATTCATAGGCTTTTAAAAAAATATTTCCAATGGATCTGAATTAGTAAAATTGTTTGTTTGTTTGTTTATCAAATTTATTTGGCTGTTAACCATACAGAAAGTGACTCTGGGCAGCCTACAACAATCCAGGATAAACAGTTTATAAATCAGGCAATCATTAGTTAAAAACCTTATATAATAATTACGAATAGCAATTATTAAATAATCGTGAAAAGGAATTAAAAAAATTATAATAGCAAAGTTAAAACAGGAAAGGGGAATAATAGATGGAAGGTTGTTAATAATAAGGCAACCAGCTCACATTCAGTCAACCCCTGAAGTGCAGGGGCATAATCAGGTCTTGATTGGAAGCTGGGAAGCTCAGGAGTGATGGGGCCAATCTTATCTTTGGGGGGAGAAGAATCCACAATTTGGAAACTACAACAGAAATGGTCCACTGCCTAGAGCCCTAGACATTAGAGCCATTAACATACTTATTCTGTGAGACGAATGTAGCTCGGGCAGCAGAGATATAATGTACAGTGTACTACAAATACACAAAGCAATAACAGTAGCACTTAGACTTATATACTACTTCCCAGTGCTTTACAGCCCTCTCTAAGAAGTTTACAGAGTCAGCATATTGCCCCCAACAATCTGGGTCCTCATTTTACTGACCTCAGAAGGATGGAAGGCTGAGTCAACCTTGAGCCATTCAGAATTGAACTCCTGGAGTGAGCAATGAGTTCGCCTGCAATACTGCATTCTAACCACTGTGCCACCATGGCTCAGTGGTGCTCATGCCACTGCATTTTATATCAGCCGAAGTTTCTGGATACTCTTCGGTACATTCCCAT